>CM076581.1:1134865101-1134998409 GCA_034641835.2 Pinus albicaulis
CTTGCGACGAATATGTGTCGGAATAGCGACGAATTGGCCGTCGGAATTTCCGCCAAATTCTCTAGTGTGTAAATAACAATGCAAACTTCCAATATACTTTAACAAAGTTTCCCCTGTGTTCAATGGAATGTTAAGTGCTGATGCCTTCTTCCTGAATTCCTGTGTAAACTCTTGCACACTCTGTCCTTTACCTTGCCTTAAACGTTGCCAATCCATTACAACCCGTTGCGTATATCCTAAAGGATAGAATCACTTTCTAAGAGCTTTAACAAACTTAGACCATGAAGAGAACCAACTTGAATTTAAGATTAAAATAAGTCAACGAAACAAAGAAATAATTCTCTAGATTTGTTGTTAATTGAAGTTCATAGTTCAAAAGGAGGTAGCACTTGAACTTAAAATATTATGTCACATTACAAGAAAAATCCAAATAAAATGACAAAAAAGAAACCAACCAATGTTCCACTAAGCTGATAATTAAATATTACCTCAAGGAATACAAGCATGCTCAAATGCAACTTAAAAATTTATTTTCCTTTATTTAAACTACAAGATAGCTTAACCTGTAATAAAACAAACTTGAACAATAAGATTCGTCAATAATACATGGCATGAAAGATCAATACTCATAAGAAGAAGAAAAACGAGTTAAACCATAAATTCAATCTTACATAGAAAGAAAGCAATAATACTTTAATCATGTGGAAAATAAAGTGTTCTCCATTCACTAATTCAAATTCAATTGGGAATAAAAACCCTGAAATATAAAAAAATTACAACAATGCTCTGGGCTCCATTAATATTCCCAAATTTCTACTCCTCTACTAAAGGCTACAAAAATAATCTTTAACAACAATATTATTACCACCCTATAGGTTGTAGTCCTTGGATCTAGTACCCCCTCCTTTGCTACCAAGAAATCGATATTTGAATACACAGAGGGCTTGCCCCTTATTCAATATACTATGCTAGTTATAGAGTTTTCATATCTGATTTTGTTTCCCTCAAATTAGAAGAGAATTGATGTATCGTTTTCCAAAGTAGCCAACAGTTGGGGTATTTTTCCCATTCAAGGTGGAAGGTGTAAATTACAAAGGTAATCATCATTCTATACCTCCGTATATCGTGCTGCAAATATGATTGAAAATCAAACCAAATTGATGGACTTTTTAATGAACAGATAACGTCGAAGGTTTGCTTTGCCAATCTGAGGTTGACAACTCCGGTTTGAAAAAACAAAATCGCCTCTTGTCTCATTAGTTAAGCGTTGTGAATCCTTTCCCTGCTTTAATCCTCTTCAGAAAGGTAAAAATATTTCCATTAAAAACCAAACAGGAACCAGGAAATCAATTGAAATCACATGATAATGCAAATATAATGATTAATTGAATGAGAAAATGGTTCAATAATCCTTCTTTGTTTTGCACAAGCTCTGTAATAGTGTTGAAGCTTTGTTTGATTCACTAGCAATTCCAAAGCGCATAGCCCAATATTCATAGACAAAAAGAGTCTCAAAATCTCACTCGAGGACACAAAAATGGCTTATGATCAAATTTGTCAAACAATAAGATCTCCTGCAAACTCGCGTTTAAAACTAAGTTTAGTTGATTTTGGTGTTTTTTAATTTGATTAATTGTTTAAAAGATATGGTGAATATTCCTAAAAATACCAAGAGATTTAACAATAATGGTCACCATGGCATAATCATGGAATGCATGTGCAAGAATATCCCTTGATTTACGTTGTTTGTTAAGTTAACAAGGTGGTTTTGTAAGTTAACGATTTAGATGGTGTGGCATTTCTTTGCATGACGTGAACTATAGTTTGTTTGTTAAGTTAACAAGGTGGTTTTGTAAGTTAACGATTTAGATGGTGTGGCATTTCTTTGCATGACGTGAACTATAGTTTGTTGTGGTGCTTCAATGTAATTAACGTATAATGGTTACATTAATCCTTTAGTCTTTACACAATCTGTTCGTCGTAATCAACCTCCATTGTGAAACTATATATATATTGTTTCATTAATTAAAGGTTTAATATTACACATGTATTAATACATAAGCCACTTTTTATGCTAAGCCACTTTTTATTTGTTTTGAACATTGGGTCGAGATTTATTTTTCAAAGTCTTACTTGTTTGTTCGATAGCGAAAAGCAATACAATTCACACCAGGTTAATGTAATCCAATAGTTACATACGAAGGTTATGTACATAGGAAATTCTATTACATGTCTTATGTATATTTTTCAAAGTCTTACTGGTTGGTTAGATAATCAAAAGTAATAAAATTCACCTCATGTTATTTTACTTGTTTGTTACATAATCAAAAGTAATACAATTCACATCATGCTAGTGTAATACAATAGTTATATACAAAGGTTATGTATATAGGAATTGTATCATAAAAATAATATCAAATTATAATTTTATTAAATGTTTTATGTATATTTTTCTTGTGATGTATTTATGGATTATGATATATACAATATTATACCAGGTTTAGTAATATAATATAATGCAAATGTGAAGTATTTTATGTTAAGTATAATGTCATCCTAGGTAAGTAATTAATAAATAATACTATAATAAAACACATAAGAGGAATTAAATATATAAGATTTGTAAATAAATAATTTTATACACAATTTGTAATATTTGCAATAGTAAATATATAATTTATATATATATTATGAACAAATTTATAATATGTAAAAGGCTAATGATATGTACATATTTATGAAAAGTCACAAAGAAACCAAGTGAGACCAATGTCGTTAAACAACTCAAAAGACATATCTTCAAAGCAAAGTTTCAGAATGATGAGAATAGTCAACCTTCAAAAAATCCAATGAGATATGCCAAAGTTCCGTAAATAAGCTCAGGAAATAAAATCATCGAAATCGTTCAAAATTAAGGGAGATGCATATGATCAAAAGGGATGTGAGGGCAACCATCAAACACCCAAATCCAAAAATATGATGTGAAAAACCAACCAAGCCCAACAAATGAAAGAAATAGGACCAAGGGTTGAAACAAGGGATATGTTAAAACATGACCAAACTTTGGAGAACCAAGAGTCTAGAAAGCCATATATTGAGGATAAGAGAGACAATTTCAAACCAATTGAGTGCAATTAAGGGGACTCTTTCAAAAATTTCAATGGGGGCCCCCTTCGTTTTGACGAAAAAAGAAGGGGGTTTGTTGGCAAGCCATCAGGATGTGAATGTGGTAATGATAAAATTTATTGAAACATGCCTCACATATAACAAAATTTTGCATAAAGTAAATGATGTCATGGCACAACAGATGCAACAACTCTCTTTTAATTCCCTGTGTCATGTCAGGTAGTGATGACGACTCTTCTAGGAAAGGACACTAGCTCTAATTTGAAATCCTGATATTTTTGTACCACTTCTTGTCAATTAAAGGAAGCCTAGTGGTTACTGCTAGTGTTTCTTCATTTACAGGGATAGTGAGCGTTCGTACCAGGGCCCTGAATCCATTGAAAGTTTGAGCAAAATCTAAAGCAATTTGAGTGTCATGCCCCAAGAATTTTTCCAAGAACAAAATCCATCCGGCCCCAAAAGAAACATCCCACACAATGTCGTTGGCTTTGATTAATTCCACATCCTCTTGTTTAGTCTACACTACGTTATCTCCCATGCTTCCCTAGCATTCTCCTACCCTTCCTCTATAAAAAAAATCTTCTGCATACCACGTGGTCTCCTACTTTGTATTACTTGTATCAATGACCTTATTCCCTTTTCCTTATTGATTTTCAAACCAATAACTATAAAGCTCGATCACCGAGAGTTGTATTCATGCCATAATATTTCCATATCACTAATCATGTGAAGACACACTACGAAATCACGTATGGTGCTACGAAACCTAGAACGAGCTATAAAACAACCATTTGCTACAAAATGATGGTGGAATGGTAATGTGCTAGGTGGCTTGAGTTTCTTATGGTTTAAACAAGACCTTCGAGTAATGATATAGATATATGATGATAGGGGTGTATAAATTTGGCACTCATATGGTAAAAAAATTTGGAGTTAGGTTGGGAAAGGTGGTTTAGAAAATATGAGGGTTTATAGTAGGTTAAAAATATTAGGGGGTAAGGTTACAAAAGGGTAGGATGGTGATATAAAGTGGTAAGAATCTAAATGTTGGGTAGGATGAAAGTGAATATAATTAGGAATGCTTATTGTATTTTTAACATATTACTCAACTCCTAAGTATGTTAAGAAAAGAAACTAAAGATATAATTAAAGAGTTCCTGAATCATGGTAGAGAGCATGAAATAGATAGTTGTACCATCCTTTTATTTTGATAATGTAGCCTGGTTCCAAAAGATAACCTCAAAGAGGTTATTTTCATAACCATTCCTACAAAATCATGTCAAAACAACACGCTAATTCCAGGCATTTTTCAAATAAAAATCATGTAATTTATTTGCTTTTATTATTATTTTTTCCTCTTTTTTTTCAAAATCTGCAAGCCAAAACCCCAATTTTCCAGTACATACCCATCCAATTACAACCAAAATGTTTTCACAATTGGAATCTTCTTATTCCTAGTGATGCCAATCAATGTCTAGTTTTCTAACATCACTAGTGTCGGTAGCACCTAGAAGCCAAGTTTTCACTACTAGATCTTTTCTTCTTTCTTCTCTTTTTTTTTCCCGAAATCATATGGATTGATAATTAAAAATTTGTATAGAGGAGTGGAATATCCACTTGCTCTATGACCTTCATATCAGACTAAAACCCCTAGATAAATTCTTTTTTGGATTGGGGTTTCTGATATAATCTCAATCGATGTCCATTTTCCATTAACAATGTTTATTCCTCATCAATAGTACGAAGTCGTATAGACCCATTATCAAACATAGTTTCTATCTAGTAAGTCCCCAACCATATAGTGTAAATAGCTTTGAAATCCTTATATATAGAATCAAACAAAAGAGCCCAATCCAATTCTTTAAACTTTTTCTTCTTTATACGCTTATTTTTCCACTTTGCACAACGTTATTGTACACACATTTTCAGGTGTATGGCATCTTGAAAAATATCATCAAGCTCATTGTTAGTATGATTCTTTTGTCGTAAAAGATCACTTTAGCTACGCATAACGAATAGCCCTAACATCGATTATGGCTGCAAAATATCTTTAAGTTTGCTGCACAAAGTCAGATCTAAGCACAAAAAGACATTAAGCAGATAAAATATAACATAGCTTCATAGATCCAATGGACAAGACAAGAAGAATGTATATAAAAGAATTTTGTATTATATTAAAGAATGGGGCACCTGAGAGGAAAACAAGAAAGGTGTTTTCCGGTTCTCCTCAGTGGGATGGGTTCTTGGAAGTCCTCAGTGTTTCAGATCTAGCATTTCTCTCTCTTATGGATGTGGAAAAGCAAACATAGAACTCAATGGGAGTTCACAAAGCAAAATGGAAAATGGTGACCAAGAAAAGATCCAGAGTGATCTAATGCAATGAAGGTGACTAATGAATGGGGAAAACTCCCCTATTTATAACAAAATATTGGGGCGGTCTAGAACTCGGTGCATGAATAAAATATTATTAATCGAATTCTAGAAGCACCTTTTAGGAATATTTTATTATATTTGTTGGAGGGAAAAGGATTCTTGACTTGGGTCAATTCCTTTATTTATAAATAATAAATAAATAATTGATTTATTTATCATTTTAGGGGAATGATGGGAGTATAATTAAATAAATAATGGTTTATTTAATTATTTATGGATGATTTAGTCAAATTTAACTAAGAATATTATTTAAATAATGATTTAAATAACTTGTTCTTAGGAAATAATTAAATAAATAATGATTTATTTAATTAATTTCTTTGTTTTGGGTTAAATATGACCAAATAAGTTATTTTATATGGTGAAAGCGATTTTACTTAGGGTAAAATTGGTCTTACATGGTGTACTTGGGTTCATCTAATAATAATAGGTTAGATGACCAAAAAAATGGTGTAACACTCATTAAGCTAGTCCAATTGATGTTGTTGTGCTTCAAAAAGTTTCATCCCTAGTTTCATAACAATTATCAATGTTTTGATTTCAAATTCAATAGGGAGAATAAAATTTTTCCCATACACAAGCTCGTATGGAATCAAACTCGTAGTATCATTCTAAGTGACTCTATAAGCCCATAAGGATTTTATAAGCTTCTTGACCCAATATTTATGGTGTTGTTGCATTGTTTTGGTCAAGACATTTTCCAGTTTTTTATCTGTAACTTCAAGTTATTTGTTGGCCATTGGATGGAAGGGGTAGAAATTTGATGCTTAATTCTAAATTTCGCAGTGAGATTCTAAATAAGTTTTGAAGTGAATTTATTTCCTTGGTCTGTGAAAATTTATCATGGTATTCCAAATCAAAAAAGTATCTCCTCATATAAGAAGTTATCCATTGCTTGTTCAGTTTCCCTTGGTACAACCTTTTCCTCCACCCACTTGGTTACATAATTGATACTTACTAAGATGTATGATTTATGCTTTGATGGAGTATTAATTGGTCCCAAAAAATCAAACGAACACTTCTCAAAAGGTTATAACATTATTTTTGGCTATAGTGGCTTCTCATTAGACTATGCTAGCTTTCCCATCCTCGGACACTTGTCACAACTTATAACATATCTATTGGCATCTGTGAAAATAGTGGGCTAGCAATACACCCATCGTAGAATTTTATTCGCATTTCTTTTATCTACGAAGTTCCCCCCACAAGGCTCACAATGAAAATCCTTTAATATGTCGTAAATTTCATTTTATTGGACACATCACCTAATCACATGATTAGGCCTGATTTGAAACATGTACCCTTGAATCCAAGAGTACTTGGCACTATCTATTATGACCTTTTATCGCTCTCTGGGTGACAGATGTTGTGGAAGTTTCCTTGTAGCCAAATAATTAGCAATATATACGAACTAAGGTACTTTAATAGATAAAGAGAACAAGTGTTCATCTAGAAAAACATCTTCTATAGAATTATTTTTGTCTTCATTATGAATTCATGATAAAAACTCAACAATAACATTTTTCTTTCCAAGTTTATTGATGATGGTAATGTCAAATTATTGCAGAAGAAGCAACCATATATTTACTCCGACATGAGTGATAGGTTTGTTCATGAGATATTGGATGGATGAGTGATCCACGTGTACAAAAACAAGGTATCTAGTAACATAGTGATGAAATTTGTTAATGGCATGGATTACACTAAGGAATTATTTTTTGGTAATTGTATAGTTTAACTCCACTGGTGTTAGGTTTTTACTGATGTAATAAATGGCATATGGTTTTTGTTCTTCTTTCTGTCCCAATACATACCCTATAACCATGTCTGAAGCATCATTGTGAATGTGAAAATGCAGAGACCAATTAGGTCCTCAAAATATTGGAGCAGTTGAAATTTTTTGTTTAAGTGTATCGAAGGCCAGCTGAAATTGATCATTCCAAGAAATTTATATAGCCTTTATTAAAATATGAAAGAGGGGAGAATCTATCTTAGTGAAGTTTTCTATAAACCTATGATAACATCCTGCATAACCCAAAAAGTTGCATACATCTTTTTGTATGGTAGGAGTAACTAGCTTAATAATGACACCTATTTTGGCAGGGTCCAATCTAATCCATTAAAAGGAAACACGATGTCTTAATGCAATCCATTGATTAAGGAGCACCATAAATTTTACATCACTGAGAGCAAGATTTGTTTCTTGACAACATATAAATAATTTCTCTACGTTGTTTAAGGCTTCTTTGAATGTGTCTCCATAGACAAAGAATTCATCCATATAGATATCAACATATTCATGGTTTAATCAGAAATATGCCAAGAAAAATTCATCTAAAAACAGTTGGGGTGTTACACAACCCAAATGGAAGAACTTCGTAAGCATATGTTCCCCATGGGCAAGAAAAATTTTTATTTTCCTTGTCTTTAGGGGCTATTTAAATTTTATTTTAGCCACTAAATCTGTTGAGAAAAGAGAAAAAAATATTTCTAGCCAGGGTATCCAAGTCTTGGTCGATAAAAGGTAATGGAAAGTAATCCTTCAAAATAGTCTTATTCAATTTTCAATAACCGACACATATTCACCATTTCCCATTCTTCTTAGGGATAATAACTAAGGGAGAAACCAACTTTCTCTAAAAAATGGGATAAATAGAGTTATCATTTAAAAATTTCTATATACTCTTCTTTCACAATGTCCTTTAGAGTTGGGTTCATACTTCTCTGAGGTTTCTTGAATGTTTGGGCATCCTTCTTTAGATAGATATGATGAGTCTAGAGATTAGGGGAATTTCCTTTCATATTAGTATAGTCCCAAGAAAAAGCACTATTATCTCTTTGAAGCACTTATATTAGTTTCTTTTTCTAGGAGCAGCCTAGGTGGCGATTGATGTTAAGAGTCTTTCTAGAATATATTTTGACAACCTTGGTTTGATCTATAATATCACTACTTGATAATGCTATTGTATCCAATTGTTGTACTAACTCAGTAGGTGAGCATGGCTCTTGAAAAGTTTTCCCTAATAATTGATTATATGGCGAGAGGTGGTCATCGTGATGGTTAGTTAAAGTGGTACATATCAAGTCATGTTTTGTATCTTCCTTGAAAGTAGCATTATACTCAAGGGTCAAGAGAGGTTTGTCGAGTTCTTCATCACTATCCTCAAACCATAAAGGGTTCTCAAATTCCAGTGAAGGTTTAGTGGGTGGATATCGTGTAAGATTCTTCATGGAGTTCCCATGTGAAATATTCATGTTTCCTAACCTACAATTGATATAAGCATCTACTGTAGCTAACCAAGGTCTCCTTAGGATCAATGGATAACCACCAAGGTTAGCTTTATAATGAAGGATTATGAAATCATCCGAGTATTTCCATGAGTCTATGGAAACAACTATATCTTCCACCACTCCTTCTGGCTTGATAGTATATCAATCAACTAGTTGGAGAATGGTGGGAGTTGGTCTTGGTATCATGCTTGATAACCCAAAACTTTCCATAGTCTCTTTGGTAATTACATTGATAGCTTCCCCTTAGTCTATTAGAGTTTCTTTTATAGGGATATTTTTAGTATTAACTATCACAATAGGACTCCCAAGATATCCATATTTGGTTGTAATTACCTTTCCAGACATTAGGTCAGATAATTTCCTTATGCTCTGGACAGACTTAGGGTCCTTCTTTTTCCTCCCAGGATTTATCAAACATAGTTCTCAAACTACTTTTGCATACATAGGAACATCTTAAATGGCTTGGAGTAGTGGAATTTTCACACATAGATTCCTTAACTCTCCCAAAAAATAAAACTCAGGTTGTACAAGGGGTTTTTCTAAACTCAGTCTCTCTGGATAAGGAGTAGGTTATTTTTCAAGAGGTTGATTGAAAATTGCATATTGAGTTTTAGAGGGAAGCAATCCTAGTTCTGGGGAAGTATCATCATCATCTTGTTCTTGAATGATAGGAGAAGTTTTATTTTTGAGTACCTTCTCAGAACATAGATGAATATTCTCGTATTCCATTAATGAAAAATTATAAGTTGGAAACAAGGGTAGCTCGACATTGTAGGTGGACTGAGCTACTTTTTTATTTAGGTTAGGCA
This sequence comes from Pinus albicaulis, assembly GCA_034641835.2. Lineage (NCBI taxonomy): Eukaryota > Viridiplantae > Streptophyta > Pinopsida > Pinales > Pinaceae > Pinus > Pinus albicaulis. Next base: position 1,134,874,761 of record CM076581.1, read on the forward strand.
TTGGTTCAACTAGTAATTGAGGTCTAGGTTGAGTTTGAGTAGGTTGATTTGAAGGTAGTTGAAGTTGTTGTGAATGGTTTTGAGGTGTATCCTGTGATGACATATTCCCATAAGGATAATATTCTCTCTAGCTTGGCACCCTTCCCCGATGTTTCATCTGAGGGGGATAGTAAGGCCAAGGCATAGGAGGGTACCATCCAAAGGTTGGAGGAGGATATAGAGATGGATATGGGGGTGTGTTTCTAGATGATCAAGGGGGCGGAGGTTTCTTTTGGGTAATGAAGAAAAATTGTTCAATATCTTCATTGGTTTCTTGGAACATAGCCTTAAGCCTAGATGGAGAGGGACACTCTTGAATCGAATGATTTTTATCATAAATGTTTCATATATCAATATTATTCATTGGTCACTCCCTAAGAGGATGTTTTTTGTGAAACTTGGTGCAAAATATAGATAAGGCTAAATTAGCTTCCTCATTCTTCTTAGCTTGAAAGGTATCTAATTGAGATCGTAGGGTACTAAGGATGTCAGTTTTAAATTTTTCTAATAGATTCCCTAGCTATGGTTTATTTTCCCTTGTTCCACTAGATCTATTAATCTTATAAGTCACATACTGATATTCAAATTATATTTCGAACTTCCCTTAGAATATCATGTACACAATTCACATATCTTATCATAAGACAACTGAGAAACATCACTTGTACCCATGCGATCTAAGGCTTCAAGGTAGTCTTCATGTATTCCCTTAAGAAAACGGATACACAAAGTTTCATGATCTAGGGAATTCTGCTTTGTCCTTTGTATTGTATATTGAAATAGTTCCGCATAACCGTCCAAACTCTCATCATTGGTTTTGGGCATCGTGAAAATATCTTCCTTAATATCTTAGACAATACAATAGTCCTAATATTTCTTTAAGAATATTTTATTCATTTCATCCTAGGTTTGAATGGAGTTTCCTCCAAGCCCCGTAAACTAAAAAAGAGATGCATCTTTCAATATTGTAGGAAATAATTTCAATTTTTGTGCATCCATTGAATAGTCATAACTACGACGAAGAACGTCAAACTTAAACAAGAATGTATCACAGACTTCCTTAGAAAGGCCACAAAAAATTTGGAGGGCGGAGAGAGGAATAATATTCATTTGAACCATTACATTGGGATCTTGGATAAGAAAATTGAAAGTGATAGGGCCTTGTTTCCTTGGTCCATTCACTTCTTTGTCTCCCATCTTGTCCTCTCTTTTAGTTTTAGGGGTTCGAATTTTATTGGATCCTGAAGAGCTTTTTGGCTCCTAGTTAAATGTGATTCCTTCCCCTATTGGTCTTAACCTTTCAGTGGTTTCCCTATCACACTATTTTGAACAAAAGTGACCTTTACTGGGTTCCCTTCCTCATTTGTAAGAATGTTAGCGGACGTGGCTCCTACTGCATCATGTATTGGGGTTCTTATGAAATTTTATTTTTTATAACTACGATGTTATACTTATCATGCTATAAATATAGGGAATTCAAGATGTAGGCTATTGAAAGGGTCAACTAACTATCTCCCTTTGGTCACTTCTACTCCCAATGTCATTTCCTATTTATCAAGAACCTCTAATACTTCTGTGTGCCTCCCCGAAAACAATGCCAAAAACGATAGTGTGAATACTTGTATTTTTATTTGGAACCTTAATGAGAATTCACATAATCATTTAATTATCAACCCAGGGTCTGCTAAAATTGTGAGGAATCTCTATTGTATGCACAAGTATCAAAGGTACTACCAATTTTATATGCTCATGCAGAAAACCTACAAGTGATGGCAATCATGATCAAGATGGGTTTAACTACTAAATTGATTTGGCCAAACGTTTCCTAAGTGATGGAATTAAAATCAAGACTTAATCTTAAGGATAATACCCACTTGTAAGTAGGACTTTTGTCAAGTTCATATTTTGTAGTATTATCTGCAGTTTTGCAGTAGTTGTGCTGTTTTGTAGTAGTAACTTCCAATTATGCAACATCTATGCAATCACTTGTACACACAACCAAAATAAAAGGACATGGCCTAGGAAAGTGCAGGAACAAAAATGACATGAAACACACTTGTCGATAAACACACAATGTAAATAACATCGACCAACCCAAATCAAAATAACAATAAAGAAGCACAAACTACAAGAGAGAAAGATATAAATTACTGAAAGGATAATGTGACATAGGGCCTTACCTCGAGTGGGCCCAAATCGAGGTTCAAACTATGCCCAATAACTAAAATCACGAAAGCAGACTCAGTAGATTAAGTACGCATCCACGAGAAATGATATTAATCAACAACAATATAACATAGTACATCATGATGATATTACGAGTTTATACATACATATTTACAAGTCAAATGAGAATCTAAGCCCCAATGAACTTGTCTAATTTTGGAGGATATCTTATCTAAAACAACTTTCCTCATAATTCATAAATCCTAAATAAAACCAAACAAAGTGGAAAGAAACTTGCAAAATTGATAGCTTATGAAGATTGATATTTTTAGCCTCGGCGATGCAATGACTGTTTCACATTGAGGCATCTCAACCGGTTTACAACTGATTACATATAGGCTTGTACCAATAGTGATCACCCTTTTGAGTCTTAGAGAGAATCTAGTAGGTGGATGAACATCGTATTGGTCTGTGAACAAATGCTAAGGAATAACACATGAATAACAGAGCCAACAATCCGAAAATTGGAATTTTCCACTTGTTCCACTTTTATAGCGCTCCAACGGACTTCAAACTATGCCACTTGTTTCTTTCAAATTGTGTGTATCTGCATCAAAATGTTTTATCTACATGCCATTGGACAACTTTATATTAGCACCTCATTTTATTAAAACATGAACTATAATATGAAACTGATCTTAGAATAATCTTTAGTTCTAATCTCAAATAAAAATAAGAAGACTAATAAACATGATTTATGCCTTAGTTTCCCATGCTAAACATTAGGATTTTGAAGGTTCTTTCAAAGGAAAAGAGGGAAGTTTGGCCAAAATGGGGTGGATGATTTTGTAGCAAAAATTCCATTTTATGTAGCTCGTCAAGTGGAATAAATTATTCTAGTCTAATTTTGAGTTGTAATGTAGGCTTAAAAAGTCATAAGGGGTTTCTTGTGATGAGGGGATTCTTAATGGGTATCTACTCAATATTAAATCTCTCTATAAATTTACATGCAGGTGAGGAGACATTACATCAACATAACAAGCTCATTCATATCTTTTTTAGTGGAGGAGAAATTTTAGATAAGGAGAATTATATTTTCTAGGTTCATCTTTCTTTATCATTTCATCTCTTCTTTTAGATGTTGAATGTGTGAGGGTTTGACCAAGTTTGACCTGTGTTTTGACTAGTCCATACAATTGCACATGTGAGTGTTTGAAAATTGTTTGACCAACATTTTGATTGATCTGTACAACCAAATGTGTGATATTTGACCGTAATTGACCAATGTAGACTACACACAGTTTGATTACAATTGATAAATGTCGACCAAAGACAGTTTAACGTAGTGTGACCAACATTGATTGTAGATAGTTTGACCATAGTTAACCAACATTGATCATAGTTTGTCTACAGATTTCAGAGGTTTGTATTGCCCAATATTATTTTGACCAGTTTTGACTAGTGATTTGAATTTTAATGTTTGCTCAGATTTCTAGACAAATTTTGAATTGTAAACCTTGCTGAAAAGACAATTTATCCTTAAGATTTTTTTTTTGTTTTCTCCCTGATTGGGTTTCCTAGGGTAAAAATATTGTGTCTATTTTGCATGGCTATATTTCTATGATCTTTATTGTTTCCTCTTCATTTACTATTGAAATTCTATGGGTGTAGTTATTTAATGATAACAATGGCATGGAAAATACTATTTGAAAATTCATTATAGAGTCACAATAAGATCGAAAAATTGTATTCTTCTACACATGCTATATAATTTCAACATGGGATCAGATTTTTGTTAAAGATAAACCATTGATTTCAGCCCGAGATTTCAATATTCAACAACTTTTTCAAATTTTAGATCTCTTTTCAAGATGGTTCTCAATATTAGAATATAAGATAGGTTGGATGGTGTTACAAATTTCAGATCTTGGAAGACCAAGATACTCCTTTTCTTGGATGAAAATGGGATTCGGAATCATGTGAAGGAAAATGTCTCAGAACTAGAAGTTGGTGAGTATAAATCTAGGCATAAAAAGAATGAAGCAATGGCTAAGAGGACCTTGATAGATTCCATAGATGACCATTTGATTCCAAATGTTGTTGAGTTGAAGACTGCAAAAGAAATGTAAGATGCCTTGTTGGGATTGTTCGAGAGTAAGAACACTAGCAGAAAATTAGCCTTAAGGCATAAAATCCATTGTATCATGATGTCCAGATCATATTCAATTGCCCTTATCTCATGAGAGTCTCCCAATTGAGAGATCATCTTAAAGCCATTAGAAATGCAATTGGTGATGCATAGCTTGTTAAAGTGACTCTTAATGGACTTCCTTCTTCATGGGATCCATTTTTACAAGGTATTTGTGCATGAGATGAGCTTTCCAAGTTTGATGATCTATCAATTATTTTTGTCCAAGAGGATGCCTCAGGATGAAGAAATTCAAGCCCTTGTAGCTTATGCAAGGAAAATAAAAGGAGGAAGAAATACTAGTAAGAAAAATACAGGTGGAATATCAACTCCAAGTCAATATTAGAAGAAGAAGGATCTTTTAAACATCAAGTGCTTCAAACATCATACATTTGGTCACTATGCTTCCTAGTTTCCTCAGAAGAAAAGGAAGGGAAAGAAACATGCATCAATAGCCAATGTTGATGATGATGATGAGCTTCTACCACAAAAGAAGAAAACATAATCTAAACTTGATGAGATTGCATATGGAATTTTGAAAGAATATTTCTTTGTTTCTGTTATTTTAGGCACTATTATAGAAAATTGTGATACTTTGTTGGTGGACCATGGCGCTTCTAGGAACATGATAGGTTCATTATATTCTCTCATATATTTGATGGAAAATGATTCAAAATTGTAGGTGGAGCTTTGAGATAATGCCAAATATGTAGTGAAAGGAGTTGGGATAACATTGTTTTAGCTAGAGTTCATAGTTTCTCTACACATGAGAGATGTATTGTTTGTACCGGGATTGAAGAAGAACGTACTCTCTATTTTAGGGTTGGAGGATAGAGGTTAAAAATTTTCATTTGTAGGTGGTTAGGTTCTTGTATGGCCTAAGGGATCAAGCATAGATTTAGAAGGAGTGATTGGTGTTCGAGAGGGAGGATTGTATAGATTGTTAGGGTGTCCAACCCAGGCATTAGTACATGAAAATATCAGTTTATGTGAGTTATGGCATCAAATATTTTCTCAACTACATTAAAAATATTTTCTAGTATCGAGGAGGATGGTTATAGGTATTCTAGAGCTCTAGGTGGATCATGAGGGCATTTTAGGGGTTGTGCACTTGGAAATAATGCTAAGGGTTCATTTTTGAATAATGACAGTAGGTCCAAGGGATCTTGGATCTAGTGCATTCAGATGCATGTGGAATAATTATAATATCATATTTGGGTGGTTTCTTGTACTATGTGACAATCATTGATGATTTATCCTGAAATACATGGATCTACTTCATAAGGGATAAGAATGAGGTCTTCAACAGGTTCCAAGAGTTCAAGGCTTAGGTAGTGAACTTGGTAGGGAAGAAGATCACGTTTTTCAGCTCAGATAATGGAGGGGAGTATAATTCCAGGGAATTCAACGATTTATGCAAGGAGGAAGGGATCAATAAGGGTTTGATAGTTCCTTACAACCCTCAATAGAATGGGGTTATGGAAAGGAAGAAAAAGTCCATTATGGAGGTTTCCAAGGTGATGATTCATGATCAATATTTTCCCATGTTATTATGGGAAGAGACATCCAACATGATATTTTATGTTCAGAACATGAGTCCTCACTGAATATTGGGGGAAAAGACTCTTGAGGATGAATTTATAAGAGTGAAGCCAAAGGTCAATCATTTGAGGATCTTTGGTTTCCCATTATACATCCACGTTCCCTAGGAGAAAAGGAAGAATCTAAAACCTTTTGGGAAGAAGGGTAATTTTGTGGGATACAATGAGACTTTGAAGGCCTACACGATCTACATTCCAGGACAACGTCAGATTGAGGTTAGTTGAGATGTTACTTTTGATGAGGAGGAATCTTTCATGAGGTTTAAAGAGTTATATATGGAGATTGATAATGAGGAACTGGAAGCTCCGAAGGATGTGGGTACATATCCCTATAGGCTAGTTTTTCATCCTAAAGACTATTAGGATGAGTCAATAGAGCTAGCAGAGCCAATGGACCTGCCTAGAGATGTTGCAAATACTAGGGAGAAGTCGACATGGCTTTGTGACACTTTGCAGGATGCAAAGAGGCATGCAGCTCCCAGTGGCACTTTTAGGGAGGGAAGATGACCAGAAAGGTTCTTAAACTATATTTTGTTGATGATCCACATCATTAATTTTGAACCTTCCATTTATGAGGTGGCAATAGACTAGCAGGTTTAGAATAATTCCATGATGGAGGAGTATCAATCCTTCATGAAGAATGATGTGTGGGAGATAGTTCCAAGACAAAAAGTAAAGCTAGTAGTGACTTCTAAGTGGATCTATAAGATCAAAAACACATTGCATGGAGAAGTACAAAGTGAGTTTTGTGGTGAGGGGGTTCTCCTAAAGAGGAGTGGACTATGAGGAGACTTTTTCTCTAGTCACCATGTACACTTCCATTGAGACTATTTCTCCTATGATAGTTTTGTGTTGGAGGTTAAATCAGATGGATGTAAAGACCATGCTCCTCAATGGAATGATTGAGGAGGAATTGTACATAGAGAAACTTTAGGGTTTTGTTATACATGGGAAGGAGACCCATATTTGCAGATTCAAAAAGGCTTTGTACGGACTCAAGCAGGCACCCAAGGAATGATATTTTAGGATTGATGGATACTTGATGAGTTTGGGCTTCACCAAGAGTGATGCATATCCTAATATTTAATACAAGGTTTTTGATGGTGGCCCTTTCATATTGGTGCTATATGTTGATACTTTGTTCCTTATTAGGGCACAAAGGCTTATTGATGGGTGCAAGAGGGAGTTGAATTTAGATTTTGAGATGAAGGATCTTGGCTTGATGCATTATTTATTGGGATTGGAGGTGTTGTAAAGGCCAGGTGAAATATTCCTCAGGCAGGGAAAGTACACAGTTGATATCTTGAGGAGATTTTATATGATGGACTACAAGTCCATGACTACACTTATGGTGATAAATCTAAAGAAGTTGAGTGATTCCACTTTCAATTCGGATTTGGTGGATCCCACTATGTATAGGAAGTTGAATGGATCCTTGATGTAACTATTTAACACTAGGCTATATATTTTATTTGCAGTAAGCAACCTAAGCCAGTTTATGGTTAAGTTGAAGCATGTACATTGGATTGCAGTGAAGCCTGTGTTGAGGTACCTACGAGATACAATTGGATATGGTATGAGATATGTCTCAATAGGTGAAGTGAGGCTACATGTGTTGAAAATTGACAACTGAGGGATGAATTTACTGAAGTAAAATCTCAATTCTGACAATTCTAGAGTGGATTTCTAAAAATAGAAAGTCATGTCTAGAATCTCAAGTATGACTTTCAAAAAATAGTAAATAAACTTGCATCCTCTGGTAATCAAGTACAGTTGAAGGAATATTTCTTAACTTTTAATTAATAAATCCTAATAGTTCAATATCGACTTAATCATCAATATTATTAATATTATTATCATTTATGATACTATGATATTATTATTAAAATGAATTACAAGTCACCTTAACTTCATAACCTCAATCACTGCACACCTCTCTCTTTGATGACTCACACAACTCTCTCTCTATCTTAATTATGTGTTACACTCTCTCTTACACACTCATTAAAGTCATGGCATATTCCTCTTACACTCATTAAAGACATGTCATAAAATATTCCTCTCACGCTCTCTTTAATGCATATTTTACACTCTTTTTGTAACTTTCATGTAATAAAGTTAATAACTTCAAAATAAGACCAAGGTCATGGGAGACGTATTCCAAGCTGAATTTTCGACAAAACATCCTAGCGAGTGTTCATTTCAGTTTATTATGACCAAGAAAATTGGCAAAGGCATTGGAAAAGGAAAAGAGGTTTTAATTAGAATTTTATTTATGAAAATAAAAGAAAATATGAGAAAGGGAAGGTGAAAGGTCACAAATTTGCATGAGAAGGAAATTGAAGGAAAAAAATGAAGGAAAATGAAGAAATTAGAGGCATAAATGATAAAAAGGCTTCTAAGGACTAGTTCATGGCTTTTTATCAGGGTTAGATTTTGTCAATGTTAGCTTATGTTAGTTCAATTTTTCCAGTGCTCTTCTATTCTCTCTCTCTCTCTCTCGTACTCTTGCACACTAAGATATTTTTCTTGGAGCATTCTTGGAGCACATTGGATTTGGAGAAAGAAGGCAAATGAAAGTAGGAAAGCACAAAGGGACATAGGGATCAACAACTACAATTGGATTATGTAATGAACAAGGTTTGTATAAATAGTGTAAATCTTTAAAATACTTCAAAGGCGTAAATTTCCATTGTAAGATATGTAACTATATATTGAATTTTATATAAAATAATTGATGTAAGATGATTAGAATGAGGATGAGGCTCTACTTATATACCTTAGGAAAATAACTCTTCACCAACGGTTATGTCCTTAGGGACATACCTTTTCATTAATTAATAATTAATTAATCATTCATAATTATTATTTTCATTTACATTATTTGTGTTATTTATATATATATTTAATTCGTAACATTGCCTTCCTCTTCAAAAAATCTCCTCAAAGCTTACTGATGAAGGATCATATCTCTTTTGTCCTTCAGAATATATTCTTGTTTATGAACTTTCATCTTCGTTGATACAAGACGATATGATGCTCTGAGTGTCAGACAAAACCATCATACTGAGAATGGATCATACCATCCTAGATTAATCTTATATGGAATCTTTTGATCACTAGAATTTTGTGATGAATTGTTATCATAGGACTGGATTCTACAAACTTCAATATTCCTTGGAATAAAAATCTATTGTTTGTGTTCTGAGTGATACTGGTACGTATATTGATTGCAAAGTCTTCTCTTGTGATTCAGATGTCGATAATTTTTTTTTATGATTTGACTCTCCCTTATCATGTTAGTGGTAGTTTCTTGAATTCCTTCAGGTGTTGTTGTTGAGTTGGTTACGGAATCATCATTTGGAAAGTCTATAGTTTGAACTACAATTTTTGAATATGCCTTCACTTTAGTAGGTTTCTCATCTGTTTGGGTTACGATTTTGATTGGATCGATATTCATTTCTTTATCTTCAACTTGGACAGAAACAACTGGAGACTTCAATACTACTTCTCGAAGTTGTTCTAACTTGTCATTTAGTGACTTCTTGTCACTTTTAAGCTTCTTTATTTGCGTAACTAAGGCTTGGTTATGATTTCTTAGACGTGAAAAATATTCATTTTTTCAACCATTGATTTTGTCCTTAGTATCTTCCTCTTTATCTTTTAAATATTTGATTTGTTCTAATAATTTTTTATTAAGGGATTTTAGGCACAATTTTTTTTCCTGATAGAATCTCTTTTAATCCCTTCTCAGAAGTTTCCTTTTCTAGTTTTAGTCTTTGTTTCTTAACCTTGGTCTTTTTATCAGTGAAATTAATTTCTCATTGTGGTCCTTTAGATGCAAAATTTATTCGTTGCTTTCTGCTGATTTTTCATGAAACCGATCTTCGAGATTTTTATATTTCTTTTCTGATGCTTCATTATTTTGTTGAAGTTTTGTGATTTATTCCTTTAATATTTTTATTTGTGGTTGGGTATTACCTTGATATTCTTCTGAAGTAAACAATCTTCGACATTTTGGACAAAGTATTGTGTGATTTTAAAAAATCAACAAATATTGATCTTTTGTTCAACAAAATGGACATGTGGTCCAAAATTTAGAGTTATGTATGGCATCCATAATTTCTTCATTCATCTTCGAATCAGATCCCATTATTTTTTTTCCTTAAAAAATGGGCTTCTTAAAAAAAATAATTTCCCCTTCTTTTTTCTACTTTGTACTTTGGAACATACAAACCTTTTGATCAACATGAACTTTGAAAATTACTCTTTTATACCATGGTAATTTTTTTTTAAGTTCTCAACAAATTTTTTTCTTAATCTCTCTCTTATATATATATATATATATATATATATTATTTTTTTTTCTTTTTTTCTTTTTAATTTTGTTTTGTTTAATTATTTACAATTCTTTTTTCTATATATATTTATAATTTTTTCTTTTCTTTTTGAAAAGTTATAACCCTAGTGAAAATTTGCTATTCACCTCTTTGGGATATGATATAAAATATATGTCCACTTATGTGCCTTTGACTCGATTAATTTTCTCCATGTAAAAGGTAAAACTTCCATTCACATAAAGAGCTTTTATATTCCTTTTGTTCTCCTTTTATCTTGAAAATACCATGGGTTGCTAAAACCACGAGTTTATAAACCACTTAAATAAGAATCAAGATAATCTTATCCACTATTCTTCTCTTATGTATAGTTTTAAAGATATTTAGAAAGATTCCCTTTTGACTTTATCATGCAATTTTTATCAATAATGTAGAACCCTTTTATATATATGAATGTTCTTCAAAATTTACATCAGACTATTTTTTTTACTAGAATCATTGAAATGTCTGGCCAAAGGCCTTACTTTTTTTTATTATTAAATAATTTTATTTTTTTAACTCTTTTCTTTTATAATATTTTTTCCATTTTTTTCATATAAAGTGGCCAAGGGCCTGGAGAAAAATGGAGAAACTCCAACTCGTGTAGCGAAACTTTTTAGTTGCGATGACAAGTTGATGGCCAAAGGCCGCGATCTGTCAATGTGGCTCTGATACCAATGTAATGAACAAGGTTCGTATATGCAACGAAAATCTTTAAAATACTTCAAAAAGGTAAATGTCCATTGTAAGACATGTAACTATATATTGAATATTATATAAAAGAATTGATGTAAGATGATTACAATGAGTAGGAGGACCTGCTTATATACCCTAGGCAGGTACCTCTTCACCAATGGTTATGTCCTTAGGGACATACCTTTTCATTAATTACTAATTAATTAATCATTAATAATTAGTATTGTCATTTTCAATATTTGTGGTATTTTTATATATATTCAATTTGTAACAGATTCCTTTGCAGGTATCAAGTTGCATATATTATTTCCTTGCTAGTTTTGGCATGCATGGTACATTCATGTGGTTGCTTGGTTATGAGATGTCATTGACATTGATGATTTCCTGGATTGACAATGGTTTTGCCTAACCTTGCCATTTCCTGGATAGCCATGGTATTGTGGCTTTTCCATTTTGTTTTTTTATTGGTGCTCATGTTCCTTATGGCTGTGGGTTGAGTTACTAGTTCCTAGAGCCTTGGTTGGAAAAACACTCTTGAAGCCCTGTTATAACTTGGGTTAAGTTACAGTCTTGGAAGCCTTGGCTAGAAAACCGCTCTAGATCCCTTGGTGGGTTGAGTTAATAGTATTGGAAGCCTTGGTTGGAAAAAGGCTTTGGAGCCCGATGACAAGTATGATTTCAGTTACTAGTCCTGGAAGCTGGGTTGTAAAAAAACACTCTAGAGCCATTGACAACTTTGGTAGAGACCGATATGGTAATGGTTAGTAACATCTAACCATGAGGTGGAATGAGTTGTTGAGGGTTGAGGTGGTACGCGGAAGTCCCTGAAATGGTTGGTTTTGCATATGCTAATAAGATCTCTTTTCCTCTTGTATTTTATGGGTAAATGTACTTGTTATTATGTGGATTTAATGGTTTTTCTATCATTTATATTTCTGTAGTTATATGTTGGTTATAAGCATGGTTTATAACAGATTTAAGTTATGGATCTCATCATGTTTTGGTTAGTAAATGTAATTTTAATGACTGCATGACCTAATAGATGATATTGCAGCTATTACGAGAGGACATGAGATATTTTTTACAATTATTTGATAAGTATGAGATCCCTATTTTCATATGTGTATTTATGACCTATACTTTTCATGTTCATGATGTGTTTGGCGAAATGTTTGTCATGGTTATGCCTGGTTAGGTCAAGTTACTGTTTAATATTTGTGTTTAATGATTTTTCCTTGTGTCATTCATGGTTATGGAAAGTTTCATTAAGTTCTGGGAAGAGGTCTAGATCCTAGCCTGAAAGTGGCTTAAATCACTCTATCACAGGCACAAAACTGGGTGAAAAAGACTACATTCGCTTCCTTGTAGGCATCATGCATGAAAATAGAGGGTTATAGTCGAATTCCAACAGCGTTTTTCCAACGTCTGGGAGGTCAGGGCACTGAAACAAAGTTTTATCTCAAGTCTTAGGCATCTGGAAGGGTGGTTTAGTTCTTGGGGTTCCTTTAGCACTTGAGGGAAGTCATTAAGGTTTTTGTCTTGTTGATTCCACTTCCTTAAGGTGATCTAGGAGGTTGAATCATACCATAGTAAGTCCATGTCACATATTTACACCAGTGTATTGATGAACTTGGTTATGTGTGAGAGGAGGGCGTTACAAAGTGGTATAAGAGATTTTTGGTTCAAACACTTGGACTAGATGGGAAGAATGTGTTTGTCATTCATGCATGTTAGTTATCTATGTGATTTTTATGCGTTCATTGGGATAGCCAATGTTTCACTTTGTGTCATCATGATGTTGTTGGTATGTTATGATGCTAATGTTTTGGTTGATATGGAGTAGGAGAAGTAGATTATCAAAGCGAGGTTGCGGCACTAGACCTCGAGATAAGAGCATATCGTCATACATGTTTGTATATTGAGCATGCATGTGTGTTGGTTAATGGTTGTTATAAGTATTATGGTTATATACATGCCTATAATTTTATCATTGTTGTGGTTACACACGTGATAGATGTTAATTAATTAGTGCGGTCATATGTGCATGCGTCATATAGTCATGCATGGTAGTAACTTGTTCTTATATTCATTGTGGTCATATGCATGATGAACATGTTCATTGCAACTGAGATATTGATGTTATATGTATCGTGCTAGTCTATATTATTCTGTGCAGATGGTTATGGTTATGATATTAAGATATGAGTCGATATATTTGTGGTATTGTGTCATTCTAATCTGGATTGACTGGTGCAAATGTGATAAGCCTCCCTTGATATATATTGAGGTATGAGTTTGATTATGTAGTATATTTAATTTATCTAACATGGTATGTTTATAGGTTATCTAAATGTTTGATTAATTTCATGATATGAGTATGTGTTTATAAGGTTGCATGAAGGAATGATTTTGTTTTAAGATGGTTATACTAACACATATGTGCTAAGACATATGATATGTACTTGAGTGCAAGTGGGTGTTAGTTGTAGTATTATGATTAATTATTGTAAGCTGATTAAGATTATGACATGTTTGTTCGTCTTGCTAAAGGTTGATTTCAAATTAGTAGACAAGATGTCTTGATTTTTGGAACATGTGACTAACATGTGTGAGAAGTTGTAGCGAAACATGCTTGGCATTAACGTGACAAGATAACAATTTTTTTTTATATAAATAACAACTTTGTGATGTGATAACACCTAATAAGACTCAATTGCAACAAGGAAAGAGGTAAACGAAAGGAATTGGGTGAGAATTCCTTTGGCTATGTTTGGAAACCAGAATTCCAAACGAATGAGTGAATTGCATATAAGAAGTATTCTTAATCATGACTTTGTTTGACACTATGCAAACATGTGCTGGATTCATGAACATGTATTTGATAGGTATAAAAACTGGTTTTCAGTTATGGTTGAGAGATCATATATGTACATGTCCAGTTACAAGGAAACATGCTTGAAAAATCAAGGTAAGGCAATCGATACATTGTTATATTTATTTATTCACTGAAAAATTATGTGTTTATCGAAGTATGATGGAGGGGATGGCATGGAAAAAGAGAATTCCATGAAATATTGAAGAAGGCTCGAGTTGAGATTTCCTTGGGAACCATTAGGATTGAGTCATGGTGTTTATTACTAGTCTTGTGCTTTTGGTATTTTGTGATTTGTTGTGCTTGATTGCAGATTTGTTTATGTATGATGTATGGCCAAACCACTTTGTTTTTGGTGTTGTATTTTTATTGATTTTCATGGTTTTCTTCTTGTTTGTTTCTTGTTCTTGATTTTTATTTTTTGAGGGCCTTGGGAATTGATTGGAGAAGGAGGAAAATTAATGGAGCTTGGGGAGAGATGAATGAAACCCAACATGTAATGTAAGACTTGAATTAAGAGTGGTGCATGAGTAAAGGGCAGTTGAAGGCAAGAATATGGCAGTCAGTTGGATTGGCTGGGTCCATTGTGATAAATGGATGGTGGTAAGACAATTATGAGAAAGGTAGCAAGAAAGGTAAAGTAAATGGATCTGAGATATCGGATGCATTGGATATGTTGGGAACTATTGTTCTGAATTTTGTGTATGTGTAAACAAATAATGGGAGTTATCTTAACCTTGACCTCATGATATCTGGTAATTATGTTGTGATTATGATTATGAGGATGTTTATATATGTATATGTGTATGTACATATGTTTTTGTCTCATAGGGTTGTCAGGGATCATGCTTGTTTCATGTTGATGATTATATGTATATATATGTATGCATGTATTTCATTGTCTAACAAAGTCATCAAGAATCATTTTTATGGAAGAATGATTGCTTATGCAGGTGAATGGAATGAAGGGGTTCCTGGTTTATGAGGAATCAAGTGGGAAGAGTAGCTCTGAAAGATCTACGAGTTTAGTATCATGTGGATATGAATTGATATTATGTGATTATACTATGTCAATGTTTATGCTATGGCAGGTAACATTGAGGTATACTTCAGCGGAATGAAATCAATGTGATCCGTGACATGTTGGGATAAGCATGAATAGTGGAAAGACACTAGAAGAAAGGTTTCTTAGTAGAGACATTGTGGTCTCTGGGTGTATAATATTTGTGTTATGTAGTTGGTTTTGTGTGCAAGTTCCATGTGCGGTACTGTGTACATATAGTGTTGTGTGCGTGTTGCATATGCAGTGTTGGGTAAAAATGATGCTATGAACATGTCGTATATGCAGTGCTATGTAAAGATGGTGTTGTGTACATGTGGTGCAGTGCACACGTTTTATATGGGGTTGCATATATATGGTGTTGAGTACATGTTGTACATTTGGTTTTGTGTACATGAGGTGTTGTGTGTGTGTGATGTTGTGTACATGTTGTAAATGTGGTGTTGTGTGTGCGTGGTGCTATGTACATGTTGTGTAGGTGGTGCTATGTACATGAGGTATTGTGTACGCGTTGTGCAGGTGGCGCTATCTACATGTCGTACATGCTGAGTTGTGTACATGGGGTATTGTTTTATGTGTACTGTGTAATCATTGTATTGCGACATGTGTATTCATTGTGTTGTACTCTGTGTACGTATATCTATTGTGTTGTGTGGTATACCAGGTGTAGGGTTATGTGTTGTGTTGTACACTGGGTGTAGGTGTATGTGATGTGTTGTACACTAGGTGTAGGTGTATCCATTGTGTTGTGGGGTACACCGGGTGTAAGTGTATGTGTTGTGTACTACATCATGTGTGGGTGTATGTGTGTGATGTACATTGTATGTATGTGTATGTGATCGAAGAGAAGAGAAGGTACTAGGTGCTTGCCGGGGTCGACAACTGATCCAATGTGTGTATCAAAAGGACAAAGAAGAAAGGCAGAAGCAAAGAATCGATTGAAGGATAAATATAAATATTTTATTTCAATTTTATTATGCATATGCTCTATGACTATGATTTATGATGGCTACATTTGAATTGTGATTTTGATCTATGATTGGTGTGTTTTGAGCTAACCAGATGATATATGTTTATACATGATGATTTGATCGAAGAGCTAGTTTGACTTGTTGTGACAGGAAGAAAACATGATTGCAAGTGTACCTTGTTGACGAGTTACCAATAAGGTATGATTTGAATTTATTTCAATTCGTTTTGAATCTAATGGTAGTTATGTGCTCGGTATAAGAGAGCATGGAAATGCCTGGTTTGGGTGGTTCAGCTGAATGCAAAAATTAGCAGCAACAATGAAGGGAATTGGAACAGGCAACAGTGTGTTGGGAAAACATTAAGGAACAGGGCCATTGTGGGACACTAGTACCTAATAATGTCCATTGATTTCCATGAGCATGCTATGACTAGTATGATGGTTTTGAGGTAGGGATATGTCTTGGTTTTGGACCTTCCGATGCGAGGAAACCTTGCCAAGGGAGGGGTTACTCGAGGGACTATGTAGCAGAGAAAGGGATGCCCGAAATACTTGGAAGGTGTGTGACTGCACGGAAAGGGTTGAAAAAATTTCCCAAGGGACTGTGTAGAAGAGAAGGGAAGGTCAGGGATTGATTTTTTTTTTTTTGTCATTAGCATTGAAAGATGGAATCATAAGCACATTGGGAGTGTTCCCTAAAACAATGATTTGGAAGTTGTTTATTGAGAGGACAAGTGGTGTAGTATTGTAGCATTAGACATGCATAATTTGGCTCTAGAAGTGGATTTTGGACTTCCTAGGAGGGAGGTGAATCATGGTACTACTTTTGAGGGTGGAGGTGTGAGCCTCTAGATTCCCTTATTGCTGATACATGCATCGTATCATTTTATTTGTTGGTTATAGAAAATGTGCATATGTGTTTATATGTATATTAATGTAAACATTGTGTCGAGCTGTATTATAAAGATCCATAGAAAATATGGTCATTTGTTGGTTGAATAAAATGTGCATAAGTATATGTGGTTTTTATTGTAAATATCATAATGATCTATGTTATAAATCTCCAGTAAGCAATATGTGGCTTTATTTTCAAAAGTGATCATTGCAAATACTGGAATGATATGTGCTATAAATATGCATGGGAAGTATTTTTTGTTTTCAACAGTTTGTTGGTTATATTTTTCATTGAACATCGAGGATGGTGTCCCCCCAAGGGGGGGGGGGGGGGTTCTGTAATAGCCATGGGTTAAAAGTTCATGTAATAAATTAATAAAGGAAAAATAATACCAAGGTCATGGGACATGTATTCCAATTTGAATGTTGGGAAAAATATCCTAGTGGGTGTTCATTTCGTTTTATTATGGCTAAGAAAATTGACAAGGGTATTGGCAAAGGAAAATAGGCTTTAATTGGAATTTTATTTATGAAAATAAAGGAAAGGGGAGAAAAGGAAGGTGAAAGGTCACATATTTGCATGAGAAGGAAAGTGAAGGAAAAAAATGAAGGAAAATGAAGAAATTAGAGGCCTCAATGATAAAAAGGCTTCTAAGGATCAGTTCTTGGCTTTTTTCCAGGGTTAGATTTTGTCAGTGTTGGTTAATGTGAGTTTAGTTTTGGAGCTCTCTTCTAATCTCTCTCTCTCTCTCATACTCTTTCACACTTAAGAGTTTTCTTGGAGAATTATTGGAGCACATAGGATTTTGAGAAAGAAGGCAAAGGAAAGGAAGAAAGCGCAAGGGGACATCGGGATCAATAGCTATAGCTGGATTTCTTTGCAGTTATTGAGTTGAATTTATGATTTCCTTTCCAGTTTTGGCATGCATGGTACATGCATGTGGTTTCTTGGTTATGGGTTATCATTGGCATGAAGGATTTCTTGGATTGACAATGGTTTTTCCTAGCCTTTCCATTTCCTGGATAACCATGGTGTTGTGGGTTTTCCCTTTTGTTTTTTAATTGGAGCTCATGTTCCTTATGGTCATGGCTTGAGTTACTAGTTCCTGGAGCCTTGGTTGGACAAATGATTTGGAAGCTCTGTAACAACTTGGGTTTAGTTACTAGTCCTGGAAGCCTTGGTTGGAAAAATTCTCTAGATCCCTTGGTGGGTTGAGTTACTAGTCTTGGAAGCCTTGGTTAGAAAAATGCTATGGAGTCTAGCGGCATTTGTGGGTTGAGTTACCAGTCCTAGAAGCTGAGTTGGAACAAACACTTTAGAGCCCTGGACAACTTTGGTAGAGACCGATGTGATGATGGTTAATGATGTCCCACCATGAGGTGGAATAAATGGTTGAGGGTTGAGGTGGTATGGCCTCTGGAAGCTTGTTAGGTCCCTATAATACTAGTGTATCCACTTATTGTTGTTATTTTAGCCCCCTTATTGTTATTATTGTGCCCTTACATTATTATTGTTAGGTCGGATAGGATTATATTGTGACCCCATGGACTCCTATATATAGAAAGGAGGTTTTGTCATTTGGATCATCCAAGAATTGTTCATTTGTGTAATGTAAAGGAGGTTTCCCCCTCGAAGTGGCTTATTTCTAAGGTGTTGATCTCTCTTTTATTCTATTTTTGAAGCTGGTTTCATAAAATTTGGTATCATTGCTTTGGATTCTAGGGTTTCGCTGCTCCAAACAGGTCATTGTGGAATTTTCACTATTAAGTTTTTTCTATGCAGGTTCAAAAGCTGAAATTTTTATGACGTGAAGCTGAAATCCTGAGGAACCTCTTGTAAAAATTTCAGATCTTAGTTTCCAATATTTTCAGAGATATGATTTGTGGAAGTTAGGGTTTTTGCAGGCTCCCAAATTTCATCTAAAATAATTGACCTTGGGAAAATCGCCATAATTCTCTCTCTGAGCATCATATTGGAATTATGTAAGCAGTGACCAAAATCACATAGACTGTAGTTTCTTGTTTATCAATTTCAACGCTGAAGGAGGAAACAGTGACACGTGGCACGTCGTACAAGTTCACTCTACTGAACCAGTCCATAATTAGGTCATTGTGGGAGATTGGGCATAAATTTGTCTTGAAGCATCCAAAATAGTTCAGACCTATGGAATTCAAAAGAATATTTAGAGGGATAATACAATACTGAATTTCAAATATTGAATATCCGAAATCACAGAGATAATTTAGTTTCAATATAGAGGTCCTAAAAATCAAGAAAACAATGTGTATTTTTTTCAAATTGCATAAGTCTTGTTTGAAAAATTAGTTTTAAGTGATTCCAAGGGCATATTGAGGCATAGATATCAGTATTGGGTTCTAAATACCCCCTAAAAAGATCAACACCCATTAAGCCCTCAGAATACTCTACTATGACTCATGAATATGAAGAAGTACAACATGATATATCAAAATTACAAGAGGAAGTGCACCAAATTTCGCTCTCGCAAAGAGCAACAAAAAATGAAATAGAAGTTTTCAAGAAAGTCGTGGAAGAGAAGATGGATGGTTTGAAGAAAGACATGGAAGCTAATATGGAGGGTTTGAAGAAAGGCATGGAAGCTAAGATGGATGGTTTGAAGAACGACATGGAAGAAAAAATGAAAGACAACATGGAAGACATGAAGAATGATCTAAAAGAAGACATGCAAGGTTTGAAGGAAGGTTTGACAAAGTTGATACAAGACATGATTCCTAATGCTGAAAAGATAGTAGAGGAAACTCATGATGAGAACAAAATAAATGTTAATCGTGATTTCATGAACTCTAATGTTGGATCGAAGATCCACCATATTCCAAAGATCGATATGAGGAAGTTTGATGGCAAGGATCCCGTAACATGGATACTATAGATGGAGCAATATTTTGATCTCAATAATGTGTAAAACACACAAAAGGTACGCCTTGCAACTTTATATTTAGAAAAAAATACATTTGTATGATATCGATTTCTTTTCTTCCATAAAAAAATTGTCACTTGGTCAATTTTTACGGGGGAAATGATAACACATTATGAGAATACAAATACCAACACCTTCTTTAGCCAATTGATAAATCTCAAACAAAAGGGTTCAGTGGTGGAGCACATTGAGGACTTCACAAAATTGAATATAAGGGTAGATGATATTCCAGAGGAACACAATTGACGTCTTCATAGGGACTTTAAAAGATAACATCCAACATGAGGTTCGCCTTTGGGAACCTAATTCATTGGAGAAGGCATTCAGGTTGGCAAGAAAAATCGAATGTAAAATTATGGCGACAAGGAAGCCTACCACTAACATGTATAAAGATGGAAGTGTTGCTACCCTAGAATTCCACAACCTACAAGGTTGACACCACAACAATTGGAAGAAAAAAGAGAAAAAGGGATTTGCTACAGTTGTGATAGCAAATACACTAAAGGTCATAAGTGTGCCGAGAATAAATTATTTTACATAGATTGTGAAGAGGAGGAAGAAAATGAACAAGAAACTTAAAAGAAGAGGATATACACCAGGAACAAACCCTAGAGAAAGAAGAAATGAGTTTGACCATGTATTGTAATGCATCGGTAGGAATTACCACTCTTCAAACTCTTAAGATAGAAGGACATATCAAGAAGAAAAAGGTAATAGTTTTGATTGATTCAGGTAGTACCCATAATTTTAGTCATTGTAAGGTAGCCAAGGAATTGAATTGATTCCTATACCCAACACTAGAGTGTCAAGTGATGGTTGCAAATGGAGGAACTATAAATTTCTCTGTAAAATGCCATAATATTAAGCTAACCATGGGGGAATATATATTGAATATTCCAATGCTTTCCATTGCAATGGGAGGTGCTGATGTTGTACTAGGAGTACAATGGTTACAATCTTTGGGGACGGTAGCTTTTAATTTTCAACAAATTTTCTTGAAATTTTTTTTGGAAGGAAAGGAAGTTGAATTACTGGGTATTGTAGAGAATCCGGTAAAGATAATAAGCTCTAATGTCATGACAAAACTTCTAAAGAAAGAACAACGAGGCGTAATTACACAATTATGCTCACTAGAAGTTCCAACATCAAAATCATCTATTTTTCTAGATCTCCAAAAAGTCTTGGAAAATCATTCCAAGGTGTTTGAAACTCCCAAAGGACTCCCACCTATTCGTAATCACGATCATGCTATTCATTTGATTTGAGGAAGCGTCCGTCCAAATATCAAGCCTTACAGATATCCTTATGTCCAAAAAAGAAAAATTGAACGTATGATTGTAGAAATGTTAGAGGTTGGTATAATTCAACCTAGTCAAAGTTCTTTCTTTGCTCCATTAGTATTGGTGCACAAGAAGGATGGATCATAGCGCATGTGTCTGGATTATAGGGAGGTCAATAAGCTCACTATTAAAGATAAATTTCCCATTCCTATGAGCGATGAATTATTGGATGAATTACATGGAGAAATTTATTTTACCAAGTTGGATATTCGTTCATGATATCATCAAATTAGAATGAAGACTGAAGATACCGAAAATAGCATTTTGAACTCGTGAGAGTCATTATGAACTTTTGGTCATGCCTTTTGGCCATACCAATGCACCTTCTACATTTCAAGAGTTGATGAATTACATTTTCAAACCATTCCTTAGAAAATTTGCATTAGTATTTTTTGATGATATACTAATCCACAACAGGTCTTGGAAGGATCATGCTCAACATGTTAACAAGGTGCTCAAACTATTGGAGGAGAAACGATTATATGAAAAAACCTCCAAATGTTTCTTTGGAGTGCAAGAGGTGGAATATCTAGGTCATATTGTATCTCACGAGGGTGTTAAGGTAGACCCTAACAAAATTAAAGCCATTAAGGAATGGAAATTCCCCACAACCATAAAGCAGTTGCGAGGATTTCTAGGGTTAACATGGTATTATTGAAAGTTTTTTAATAATTATGGGAGAAAGATGCATTTTCATGGAATCCTGATGCAACTAAGGCCTTTGAACATCTTAAAGAGGCAATGTGCCAAGCAACGGTCTTATCTACTCTTGACTTCACAAAAACATTTATTGTGGAATGTGATGCCTCAGGAAATGGAATTGGTGTTGTTTTGATGCAAGAAGGAAGACCCATTTCTTTTGAAAGTCGTCTAATCAAAGGAAAATATTTACAGAAAGCTATTTATGAGAATGAAATGTTGGCAATACTACATGTACTTAAGAAATGATGACCTTACCTAATGGGAATACACTTCAAGGTAAAAACTGATCATGATAGTCTTAAAAACTTTTTGGAACAAATACTATCTTTAGAAGAGCAACAAAAATGGGTCACAAAGATGTTGGGTTATGACTTTGAAATCATCTAAAAAAAAGGGAAGCTAAATGTTGTTGCAGATGCACTCTCAAGAAAGAATGAAGTGGTGGAAGCATTGCTTTGTTCCATTTCCATTATCCAACTAGATTGGATAACCGAAGCAAGGGATGAATGGAAAAAGGACGAAGAAGTGTGGACACTCATTCAAAAGTTGCAGCAAGATCCTAGTACATCTGATACATTTAGTTGGAAAAATGATTCCTTATGGTATAAAGATCACTTATATCTTTGTAAGAATTCCCAACTAAAACAAAATATTCTTTTGGAATTGCACACTTCTCCCTTAGGAGGACACTCATGAATTTTAAAAACTTACCACAGGGTGAAGAAATAATTTTTTTGGGATGGCCTTAAATCTGATATTCAAAAGTTTGTGGAAGAATGTTTGGTTTTCCAACAAAATAAAGTTGAGATAATTAAGACCCCAGGTCTTCTAAAACCTTTATCCATTCCAAGTCAACGTTGGGAGGAAATTTCAATGGATTTTATCACAAGTTTACCTAAGTCCGAAGGAAAGAGTGTCATCATGGGGGTAGTTGATAGACTTACCAAGTATGCACACTTTTGTTCATTATCTCATCCATTTAAAGAAATTACAGTTGCTACTGCATTTATGGAAACAATTCAAAATCTACATGGAAGCCCAAAGATTATTGTAAGCGACATAGATCTCATTTTTACTGGAAATTTTTGGATGGAATTATTTTCTTGTTTGGGTACTCAACTAGCTCATAGCTCATCTTATCATCCTCAATCCGTTGGGAAAAATGAGATAGTGAACACATGTTTGTAAGGATATATTCGTTGTTTTGTATCCGATAAACAAACATAATGGGTCAAGTGGTTACCTATGGCTGAATGGTGGTTTAACACTTCCTTCCATACTGCAGCAAAAATGACCCCATTTATGGCACTTTATGGATATCATCCATCGTCCATCACATCATCTTTAAGAGAAAATTCTAAGGTTCAAGCAGTGGAAGATCACATTGAGCATCAATAACAAGTTCTCCAACACTTAAAGGATAACCTAAATTTGGCACAAAATCTAATGAAACAATAGGAAGATCAACATCGCAGCGAGAGAAGTTTTGATGTAGGAGACTGGGTATTTTTACAGCTACAACCATACAAAAAAATGTCCCTCAAGCAAGCTAAGAAGGATAAAAACTTATTTCCAAAGTAATATGGTCCATACAAGGTGTTGCAAAATATTGGTACTATGTCATACAAATTGGAGCTTCCTGCTTCTTCTCGAGTGCATCCAGTTTTCCATGTTTCATGCTTAAAGAAGGTTATAGGCGATAAACTTCCAGTTCAAACAATATTGTGAGAACTTGATGAGGAAGGAAAAATCATATTGGAACCTAAAGCAGTCACGAAAAAAAGAACTCGAAAACTATGAAATCGATCAATTTCAGAGTATCTCATCAAGTGGAAGAATTTACCCACTGAAGATTCTACATGGGAGGATGAGAATTTTATACATAAGCATCAAGATCTACTCAAGCGTTAAGGGCGACACTTTTTTTAAGGAGAGGGGCATGTTAGGTCCTTATAATACTAGTGTATCCCCTTATTGTTGTTAGTTTAGCCCCCTTGTTGTTATTATTGTACCCCTTTAACCCCCATATTGTTATTATTGTGCCCTTACATTATTATTGTTAGGTCAGCTAGGATTATATTGTGACCCCATGGAATCCTATATATAGAAAGGAGGTTTTTTCATTTGTATCATCCAAGAATTGTTCATTTATGTATTGTGAAGAAGTTTTCCCCCTCGAAGTTAATTATTTCTAAGGCGTTCATCTCTCTTTTATTCTATTTTTGGAGCTGGTTTCATAACAAAGCCCCGGTTTGGTTTTTTTTGGTTTATTCCATGAGATCCCACATTCCTGCTTGGAATATGGCGTGGGGGTGATTGGCTGAAAAAGAAATTTGGTTCAGCCCAATATATGGTCGGGTGGTACGTGGAAGCCCCTGACTTGGTTGGTTTTGCATATGATAATAAGAGACATTTTCCTCTTGTATTTTATGGGTAAATGTACTTGTTATTAGGCGGCTTTAATGGTTAATCTATCATTGATATTTCTCTCATTATATGCTCGTTATAAGTATAGTTTATGACATATTTGAGTTATAACTCTCATCATTTTTTGGTTAGTAAATTAAATGTTAATGAATGCATGACCTAATAGATGATATTGCAGTTGTTATGAGAGGACATAAAATGATTCTTAGATAAGTATGATACCTCTATGTTCATATTTGTATTTATGACTTGTAAATTTCATGTTCGTGATGTGTTTGACGAAATGTATGTTATGGTTAGGGTTTTTTAGGTAAATTTATTGTCTAAGATTTGTGTGGAAGGATTTTTCCTTATTTATTTCATGGTTCTAGAAAGTTCCATTAAGTTCTAGACAGAGGTTTGGATCCTAGCTTGAAAAAGTGGCTTAAATCCTGCGGTTGTAGGAACATAACTAGGTGAAAAATATCTCTTGTAGGCATCATGCATGTGACTAGAGGGTTATAGTCAAATTCCAACAATGTTGTGCCAACGTCTGGTAGATCAGGGCACCGAAACAAAGTTTTATCTCAAATCTTGGCACCTAAAAGGGTGGTTTATCCCTTCGGGTTCCTGTAGGACTTGAGTGAAGTCATTAAGGTTTTTGTCTTGTCAATTCCACTTCCTTAAGGTGATCTAGGATTTTGAATCATATCATAATAACTCCTTGTCACATATTTACCCTGGTGGACTAGTGAACTTCGGTAAGTGTGGGAGGAGGGCATTACACTCCTTAACTAAGGCATCCATTCCTATCTTAATGCATAAGTTACTACGACATGTGTACCCATATTTAATAGCATAAGTTAATAAGGCATGTGTTTCTCTCCTTAATGACCTGAGTTACACTCCCCTAAATGACATATGTTACTCTTCCTAAAGGCATGCATATTGATCCTCCTTTATGAAAATAATTCTTTTCTCCTACTATGTATGTGTATCATGTCTTCTCACCTAACTACTACTACTTGTGCATTGTAAAAGAAGAATTCAAACTTGAGAGAGAGAGAGAGTTGGAGAGACTTGAAGAATATTGTGAGAGGGAGAGACTTGGTAAGCCAATGTTGATTCATTGCTTCAATGTTTCAGTGTTGATTTAGTTGAAGGGAAGGCCAATTCAATGTTTGCAAAAATTGTTACTACTAGTGATCTTCATGCTACAACTAGTTCAGATTTGGATGAACTTACTCATTCTCTTGATCTCTCATTGCACTTTGTATCTCTGTTGAATTATTGGTATCTAATAGAAGAAGGATCTAGTTGGGTTTTCCCCTAGTAGGGTTTTCCTGGGTCATTGGACCTAAATTATTTGTGTCTCAATTTCTTCTCGGATATTTTCTATTGTGCATTTGGTTTATGTTCTATATAAAATTTCTTAAATAATATTGTGATAGAAATAAGTTTTTTGAATAAGTAATTGTTTCGGCATAGAGCATCATAATTTCAATATGGTACGAGAGCTTTGATGAAGACAATCCTACGAAGATAAGACTATCGCTCCTTTTATAGAAATTTTACTTCAAAGAGATCTTACTTGTTGTTGAGATTTTTTTCCCAAGAATATAAGAGTTATCACTCCTTTGCATAAATTTTACTTCAAAGAGATATTACTTGTAGCTAAAATTTGTTTCCTAAGAAGATAAGAGTTATCACTCCTTTTGCAAAAATATTACTTCAAAGAGATCTTACTTTTTGCTGAATTTTTTTTGAATTGATCAAGATGTCTTATTCTTACTTCAAGAATGAAGAGAAGCTGAATGATGCTTTGGATTTTGAAGGCAATATTGAATATTACTCTTGAAGAACATGATGTACTGGAATATGTGGAAGGAAAGATAGCAGAACCACCAGAAAATTCGAATGCTGTTGTCAATTCCAAATTCATGAAGGTAGAAGTAAAGGCTAAGAAGATCATCCTTGATTCTCTTGGAGACCATCTCATCACCTATGTCTCCAAGTTGAAGAAATCTAAGGAAATGTATGACAAGCTTATTGGAATGTATCAGGTAAACAACTTGAGTCAAATCTCTACCTTGTAGAATCAACTCAAGGACATTAAGATGAAAAGAGGAGAGACCATTCAAAATTAATTCACAAGGATATCAAAAATCAAGGATCAACTGTCAACTATTGGTGAAATTGTATATGATAAAGATATGGTGTTGATTACGCTTGGAGGTATTTATCCAACTTGGGAAACTTTTATTACTACTATCAACAACAATGATAAGTTTCTCGAATTTGATGAGATCCTGAGAAAGTGCATTCAAGAAGAGGCCAGAATGATTTCTAGAGGAATAATTCCCTAGCATGAAGAGGGAGAACCTACTTCCTTTGT
This sequence comes from Pinus albicaulis, assembly GCA_034641835.2. Lineage (NCBI taxonomy): Eukaryota > Viridiplantae > Streptophyta > Pinopsida > Pinales > Pinaceae > Pinus > Pinus albicaulis. The sequence continues at coordinate 1,134,901,423 of CM076581.1, forward strand.
TGTCCAAGGAAAGAAGGAGAAAGGAAAAATAGGTCATCAATTTTCAAGAAAGCCTACTCTTAGATCCAACAGCTCCTATAAATGGAACATGGGCCTATCAAAAGTTCAATGATACAATTTCCATAAGCATGGAAACTATGCTGGTGACTATCCAAAAAATAGAAGAGCACCAAGATCCAACTACAACAATCATAGAAGCAATTTGACATCTGATTATAGAAGAAGAAGAGAAGCTCATTTTATTTGTAAGGAAATCTATCGTTCTTGAAAGAGTTTAGAGAAACCAAAGTATGATAATAAAGCAGTTGAAACAGAATCACAATGCTTTCTCATTTCTACTCTTTATAGTTCCTCTACTATAGATTATTTTGATAGTTGGTTGGTTGATAGTGGCGCTTCAAGACAATTTACTAGTTATAAAGAAGTTCTCTCAAATATGGTTGAGAGGGAGACATATCTAAAAATAATTCTTGGAGATAACTCTACATATCCTATAAACGGATCTGGTTTTGTTTCTTATCATCTGGATCAAGGTGGTGCTATATCTCTTCAAGAATTTTCTTATGTACTTGGTTTGGAAAAGAATCTTATATCTATATCTTCCCTAGATGAAAAAGGAATGAAATTTTATTTCATAAATGGAAAATATCTCACTTCACAAATGAGATCTAGCAAGAGAGATGCCTTCGCTCTAGGATCAATATTTGAAGGTATTTATAAAGTTAATGGAAGACCAATCCATGTGCTGATTCATGAAAACAATCATCAATGTGAAATTTGGCACTAAAGGTTTGCTCGTCTTCACTAGAAAGCATTGCCTCACATGAGAAAGATGGTTTGAGGAATTCTTGAGATTATAGAGGATCATGATGGGGTCTACCAAGGGTGTGCAAGTGGAAAGAATGTAAAGGGACCATTCCCTTCAAGAAAAATCAAAACTGGTGGGGAACTTCATCTTATACATTCTGATTTATGTGGACCTATGCTTGTAACTTCTCTTGGTGGATATTTGTATTATATAATATGTTTGCACGATTTTTCTCACAAGATATGGATTTTAGTTTTGAAAAAAAAGTCAAGCTTTTAACATGTTCGAAGACTTCAACGCTCTAGTATAAAAACAAACTGGAAAGAAGACCAAAATCTTTAGATCTAATAATGGAGGAGAGTTCACTTCAAATGATTTCATTAACTTCTATAAAGAAGTTGGAATCAAGAAAGAGACCACCATACCATATAACCTAGAACAAAATGGCGTGGCTGAAAAAAAGAAGAAGACTATCATGGAAGCAGTCAAATCTATGTTGCATGATAAAAAGCCACCAAATTGTATATGGGGAGAAGTTGCTAACACTATGGTTTATGTCCAAAATAGATCTCCACACTGATCCTTAAACAAAAAGACTCTTGAAGAAGTCTTCACTAGTGAAAAGCCCAAGGTTGGGCACTTGAGGATATTTGGTTGCCTTGTCTACTTCCATGTGCCAAAGGAAAAGAGGAACAAGATGGAAACTTCAGGTAAGAAAGGCATGTTTGCTGGTTATTGTGAAAATTCTAAAGCTTACATAATATACGTACCTGGTTAAAGAACTATAGAGTTTAGAAATGATGTAACATTTGATGAAGATGCAACTCTTTGAAAGGAAAGAGACCCTCCTTCTCCTCCTGTTAATGTTGATAGAAAAGAGGATGCCTTTGAAATTCAAGAAGATACTGAGCCTGAGCCTGATCTTACTGATGAACCCATGGAGCCAATGTACCGCTTGGATCCTCCTCCTAGAAAGAGACCATTATGGCTTCATGAAACTCTACAAGATCTTGATAGACATGATTCCCCTAGAGGAACCTTTAGAGAAAGAAAGAAACCATGTTGGTTCCAGGGATATGTCATAGCCATGAGAAACATTATTCAGGATGAACCATGAACTTTTGAAGAAGCAGTGAAAGATCAAGTATGGAAATATGAAATGACCGAAGAATATGAGTCCATCATACATAATGATGTATGGGAAGTAGTTCCAAGGCCCAAAGGTAAGTCTGTTGTTAATTATAAATGGTTGTATAAAATTTAACATTGTGCAGATGGTAGTATTGAAAAATATAAAGCTAGATTTGTGGCTAGGGTTTTTCTCAAAAAGAGGGAATAAACTATGCTGAATTTTTTGCACATGTTTCCCGATATAATACCATCTGATTTATTGTGGCTCTAGATGCTAGATAGGGATGAAATTTTCGCCAAATGGATGTGAAAACAAATTTTTTGCATAGGTTCCTCAAGGAACACAAGGATTTGAAGTACATGACCAGAAAATTCATGTGTGTAGACTGAAGAAATATCTGTATTGATTGAAGCAAGCCCCAAGAGCTTGGTATGCCTGCATTGATAATTTATTGACAAAGCTTGGTTTTACTAGAAGCAACGTTGATCCAAATCTCTACTTCAAAATTGTCCAAGGTATGCATCTGATTTTGGTATTATATGTTGATGACTTATTCTTGTCAAGAGGAGAACCTCTTATTGTCCATTGTAAGAGGGAGTTAGCTTTCGAGTTTGAAATGAAAGATATTCATTTGATGCACTAATTTTTGGGCCTAGAGGTATGGAAAAGGTTTGGCGAGATTTTCCTTTCTCAAGGAAAATATTTTTTCAAGCTACTGGAAAGATTTGGTATGAAAAAATGTAAGTCCATGAATACACCTGTTGTGGCTCATTTGCATTTACATTTGAAATATGTCTCAAAACACCAAAAAAAGCATATATGTTAGAAAATGTGAAATTTTTGTATACCAAAAAAGATTTTTTGATTTATATGTTGATGTATTAAGGGCTTATTCGCTTGCAGAATAGTTTAGGAGTTGGGCTGATTGATGCGTTCAGAACATTGCACACAAGTCAAGGTCGAGTCATGAAAATATACGTACAGAATAGTGTTCAGAGGCTTAATTACAATCGCACGTGGAATGCCTGATCGTATATCGCAAATCACAATCGCAAAGCTCAGGAGGAATAAACAAGGTTAAACCGCAGAAATGCGAAATGTGATACGAAGACCGGATGCGATATAGTTCAAAGCCCAAACCTAAAGTAATTAAAGTTCGACCATGGGAATGGTGTTAAGGAATATGTTATAAATGCCGAAATGTGAAGTGTGACAAGGTTTCATATCGCTGCTTGCGATTTGCGATCGGCCCCACCTCCACTTGCCACGTCATCCCTACCTTCATCGCACATCGCAAATTGCAAGTTCAAGAGGAATGGCATTAAGGAATATGTTATAAATGCCAAAATATGAAATGCGATATGAAGACCAGATGCGATATAGTTCGAAGCTTGAATCTAAAGTATTTAAACTCCGGCCGTGGGACCCTCTCGTACATTGCACATCGCACATCGCAATCTCAGGAGGAATGGCGCTAAAGAGTATGTTATAAAGCCCGAAATGCGATGGAAAGGCAGACGCGATACCATTCAAAGGTTAATTTAAATTTATTTAAAGTCCAAGATTATTGGTGGTTGCATTGTTTTATGAAGAAATGTGAACACGGGTAGTAGACTTGAGTAACGCCCAACCCCACGCAGAACAATGTTGTATGCGGCGCCTTGTAAATAAATGGAATATTGAATGCTACGAGCACAAGCAGAAGAGGTAGGGTCAGGCAGAAGGGGACATGATAACATTGTTTCAAGTGCAGAGGCATAGGTAGAGTCAGGAAAAAGGAGCATATGGTGGCACTGTTGGAAACAAAACAGTTGGGTCAAGTCGGGCAAAGAGGCGTTATTGTAGAACTGTTCGAATACCACATCGAAAACAGAAAATACATGATAGAAAGCATAAAAGACAAAATATTGAACTCCGGAAGAAATGCAAGGCAATGATGCCCGATCTGTCAGGGAGGCTCATCAGCACTTCAAGGAGACGCATCAACAACAAATAAGATTCAACAAAAATAATAATATTTCAAGTTTTAATTTTTTTTCTTTGTTTGTTAAGATCGAAGCTATAGTGATGTCCTCAATTTTAATTTAATAAGTAGTTTTAACAGTTTAGGTAGTTGAAGTAGTTTCAAGAAGTTCTAGCATTTACAAATTGTCTTTGAAGTATTTAAGCAAGATAGAAAGATAGAAGCAGGGTTCTGAGTTTTGGACCTCTAGAAGACTAAAGCTTTGGTACTTAATTTTATGAGAAATTAATGAAAGAAGCATCAAGTTTCCTGCAATTGTTGATGGTGATTCGTTTTTCCTCGCCATTTTGTGTCCCTTCTTTTTGGAATGAAGTGAAGTAAAGTAGATGCCGGTCTCTTAATTACATCTATGAGTAAGAGTTAAATAACCTTAATTTGCGCTCCTTCACTCCAACTCCTCTCCCTTCACAAATTCTCTATGGAACTTAAAAGTAATAGATTCCATGTTTACAACATATTATTTTGAGTTTCCTCTCTATCCATAAATTCATTTTGAAGTTTAAAGTGGTAGATTATGTGTTACAACATATAATTTTGAAAAGTATGATTTAAGGTCTAAAAAGAGATATAGAGTGCAAGATAATGAAGGTGAACAACAAGATTCTATTCCTCCTCCAATGGCGACTCCACAACAAAAGGACCCTTTAAAACAAGTCAGTAACGGGAAGAAACCTGTAAATTTAGTTAATATAACAGATGTGCAGCAGGATGAAACTTCCCAGAGAAAATCAACTGATACTAATATTTTGGAGAGAGTTGTTCCTGTACCCAAACAATCGGAAAATTATAGAAAGAGTGAAGAAGAACCTGAAAAGAACATTAAACAAACTCATGCTTTCAGTTTGAAAAAAGAGTTGGCGAAGGTAAAAATTCAGGTACCTCTTCTAGAATTAGCTAAAATACCAGTCTACATGAAAGAAATTTCAGAATTTATTAATCTCACACAGATTGAAGATATAAGTGACACTATGAACTTACAAGAAGAAAAGCCAGTGGTCACCTTTGGTCCTCATGTAGAAGAAGTAGATCCTTCTGTTCCACCATTCTATATTTCTCTGTTGCTTCATGATTTTACTCACTATAATTTTATATTGGACTCAGGTGCATCCCATAATCTCATGCCCTTGTTTGCTATGAAGGAACTAAACTTGCAGATTACCAAACCTTACAAGGATCTGTATTCATTTGATTCCAAAAGGGTGAAATGTGTTGGGTTAATTAAATATTTGGTAGTTTCTTTTGTACAAATTCCAACAAATAATATAGTCATGGATATAGTTGTTGTTGATATTCCAACCAGGTTTGGAATGCTCCTGTTAAGATCTTGGGGAGCAAAGTTGGGAGGTGTTATAAAATTAGATTTCACTTATGCTATCATTCCTATTTTTAATGGGGAAGAAAGGAGATTGTACAGGGAAACAAGGTTCGTGAAGACCACTACCAAGAGTGATGCATGAAATTCCCCTATTTATAGTCAAGAAAAAAAAATCTTTCATGATTCATGCTGCATGAAGATGCAAAATTTGCTGAAGACACAAGGAAGAAGATCTATTCAGCAGTTGTAAATAATGAGTTGCACTTAAAAAAGACTTGGAGATGTTACTTTGATGGTGCCTACTCCAAGGAAGGTGCAGGAGTTGGATTCTTGCTGATATCGCCAGAAGGTAACCTCATGCCTTTTTCATTCAAGTTAGATTTTGATTCAACAAACAATGTAGTTGAGTATGAGGCCTTGATCATTAGCCTTCAAGTTACTAAAAAGATGGGAGTTCAGTGTATTTCAATTTTTGGTGACTCTGAATTGATAATATGATAGATTAAAAATTATTGTCAAACCAAGCATCCGAGATTAAGATCATATAGGAATGAAGTTTTGGATCTAATAAAGAACTATTTTGAAGCCTTCAATCTTTAGTTTATGCCGAGGGAGGAGAATAGATTGGAAAATTCTTTAGCAGTTGCAGCTAGCACCTTCAAGCCACCTATGAATCCAAGGTCAAGGTATGAGATTGAAATTAGACATAGACCCTATATTCCCGATAATGTGAAACATTGACAGGTGTTTGAAGATGATGAGTAGATAAATCATTTCTTAACAGTGATTGGAAACTTTGAAGATGATGAGATAGATCAAGAAGAAGAAAAAATAGAGCAAAAAACAGAGGTAAGACATTTAAAAAATTCAATAGCTGATCAGAAGATTATTCAATTGAAAGATAATGTAATCCCTTAAGGTTTGGCTCCTCTTGAGAGACTGTTTGATTCAAATGATGTTGCTGTTAATTCAAAGAAAAGACATCAAGAGGAAGAGATGGAAGATTTCAATTTGGGAACTCAATAGGAGCCAAAAATGGTGAAATAATTCAAAGGTGTTCCCAAAAATTATAAAGAAAGATATATTGATCTCTTTAAAAAGTATATGGATGTGTTTTCTTGGTCATATGAAGACTTGAAAAGGTATGATAAAAGCATAATACAACATAACATCCCATTGAAATAAGGAATCAAACCACACAGGAAAAATCTCAGACATATTAATCCATTACCGTTAGCTCCAATTGAAAAGGAAGTGAAGAAATTGATGTAAGCAAAAATCATAGTCCCTCTCAAATATTCAGATTGGGTTTCTAATCTGGTTCTTGTGAGGAAGAAAAATGGAGAGATAAGATTGTGTGTAGACTTCAAGAATTTGAACATAGCGTCTCTAAAGGGTAATTATCCTTTACCTAAAATGGATTATGTGTTAGAGAGGGTGAAAGGAGATTACAGGATGTCTATGGTTGATGGATTCTCTGGATATAAACAAGTGGCAGTGGATCATGAAGATCAGAAAAAGACAACTTTCACAATCCCCTGGGGCACCTTCGTGTATGCAAGGATGCCATTTGGTCTTATGAATGCAGGTGCAACTTTTTAGAGGGCCATGGACATAGCGTTTGTTGGAGAAAAGTATGTGGTTATATATTTGGATGATGTAACTGTTTTTTCAGGATTAGATGATGAACACATGGAACATCTGCAAAGAACTTTCAAAAAGTGCAGGAAGTATGTTCTGTCACTAAATCCCAAAAAATCTTTGTTTGCCTTGGAGGAAGGTAAATTATTGGGTTACATAGTTTCAAAAAAAGGGGTAAAGATTGATCCAGCAAGGGTGGAGGCAATTCAGACTATTCCTTTACCCAGAAGAAAGAAAGAGATTCAGAGATTTTTGGGGAAAATAAACTTTCTGAGAAGATTTGTACCAAATTACGCTGAGATTGTGAGAAATATAACTGACATGTTGAAGAAAAATGCAGAAGTGAGGTGGGATAAAGAAGCAAGAGAAGCATTTGCCATAATAAAATAAGCACTCTAGGAAGCTCCTGTTTTAATAAGTCTTGATTATCAAAAGGTATTTAAAATATTTTCATTTTCTTCCCCCGCTACTATTGCTGCTGTATTATTGCAGAAAAATGAATATAGTAAGGAACAACTAGTGGCATTCTTCAACAAAGTTCTCAGATATGCTGAGCTCAAATATAACATTTTGGAGAAACAAGTGATGCATTGGTCAGAACACTCAAAGCCTTTAGACTTATGTGCTACAATCCCAAATAACACTACGAGGAAAAGACCCTCTAGCAGAGGTTATAAAGAAGGTTTTTAGTGTTATAAAATTGGCCAAAATTGTTGAAAAAAACATTTTCTACAACATCCGTTTATGGTTACGGAGGTTTTGGTGGAGCTTTTAATGGAAATTCAACACAACTAAAAAAAATGGGTGGCTGAAGGTTATTATGGATTTTTTTTTCATCGGTGCGCTACTCTGGCTTTAAAGCACCGGTGCGTACATATACAAGGTGCCTCGGGGTGGTCAAAGGAAAATGCATCGGGCCGTTAAGGTATAAACCCGCACCGGGCGTAGTGTTGGTGATACAATGCACGGGGCCGTTCTAATTGGTCTTGGGATTTGTGCGGTGCCCATAGGTGATATCAACGCACTGGTGCGTAGACGTATAGAAATGCACTGGTGTGCAATATCACAGAAAGGCACCGAAATTTATAATTGGTATCAGTATTCGTGCGGTGCCCATAGGTCGTACAAATGCACCGATGCTTATAGACACATAAACGCCCTGGTGCGAAGTATCACACAAACACACTGAGATTTATAATTGGTATCAGTATTCGTGCGGTGCCCATAGATCATCCACTGATTGTTGTGAAAGCAGCTCCAAAAAGAGAAGAAAAGAGATATCAACGCCTTAGAAATAAGCCACTTCGAGGGGGCAACCTCCAATACATTACATGAATGAACAATTCTTGGATGATTCAAATTACAAAACCTCCTTTCTATATATAGGAGTCCATGGGGCCATGATGTAATCCTAGTGGGGCCACAATGTAATCCTAGCCGACCTAACAATAATAATTTAAGGGCACAATAATAACAATATGGGGGTTACAAGGGTACAATAATAACAATAAGGGGGTTACACTAACAACAATAAGGGACTATACTAGTAATATAGGGACCTAACATGCCCCTCTCCTTCAAAAAAGTGTTCTCCTCAACGCTTGAGTAGCTCTGGGTGCTTCTATATAAAATTCTCATCCTCCCATGTAGAATCTTCAGTGGGTAAGTTCTTCCACTTGATGAGATACTCTGAAATTGATCGATTTCGTAGTTGTTGAGTTCTTGTTTCCATGACCGCTTCAGGTTCCAATATGATTTTTCCTTCCTCATCAAGTTCTGGAAATATTGTTTGAACTGGAAGATTTTCACCTATAACCTTCTTTAAGCATGAAACATGGAAAACTGGATGTACTCGTGAAGAAGCAGGAAGCTCCAATTTGTATGCCATAGTACCAATATTTTGCAAAACCTTGTAAGGACCATAGTACTTTGGTGATAATTTATTATCCTTCTTAGCTTGCTTGAGGGACATTTGTTTGTATGGTTGTAGCCGTAAAAATACCCAGTCTCCCACATCAAAATTTCTCTCACTGCGATGTTGATCTGCCTGTTGTTTCATTCGATTTTGTGCCAAATTTAGGTTATCCTTTAAGAGTTGGAGAACTTCTTATTGATGCTCGATGTGATCCTCCACTGCTTGAACCCTAGCATTTTCCCTTAAAGAAGATGTGATGGATGGTGGATGATATCCATAAAGTGCCATAAATGGAGTCATTTTTGCTGCAGTATGGAAGGAAGTGTTATACCACCATTTAGCCAAAGGTAACCACTTGACCCATTGTGCTTTCTTATCAGATACAAAACAACGAATATATCCTTCCAAACATTTATTCACTATCTTTTTTGGACCATCATATTGAGGATGATAAGATGAGCTATGAGCTAGTTGAGTACCCAAACAAGAAAATAATTCCGTCTAAAAATTCCTGTAAAAATGGGATCTCTGTCACTTACAACAATCTTCAGGTTTCCATGTAGCTTTTGGATTGTTTCCATAAATGCAGTAGCAACTGTACTCACTTTAAATGGATGAGATAATGCACAAAAGTGTGCATACTTGTTAACTCTATCAACTACCACCATGATGACACTCCTTCCTTCGGACTTAGGTAAACCTGTGATAAAATCCATTGAAATCTCCTCCCAACGTTGACTTGGAATGGAAAAAGGTTGTAGAAGACTCGGGGTCTTAATTGTCTCCACTTTATTTTGCTGGAAAACCAAACATTCCGCCACAAACTTTTGAATATCAAATTTAAGGCCATCCCCAAAAAATTATTTCTTCATCCTGTGGTAAGTTTTTAAAAATCCCGAGTGTCCTCCTAAAGGAGAAGTGTGCAATTCCAAAAAAATATTTTGTTTTAGTTGGAAATTATTGCAAATATATAAGTGATCTTTGTACCATAAGGAATCATTTTTCTAGCTAAATGTATTAGATGTACTAGGATGTTGCTGCAACTTTTGAATGAGAGTTCACACTTCTTCATCCTTCTTCCATTCATCCCTTGCTTCGGTTATCCAATCTAGTTGGATAATTGAAATGGCACAAAGCAATGCTTCCACCTCTTCATCCTTTCTTGAGAGTGCATCTGCAACAAAATTTAGCTTCCCTTTTTTGTAGACGATTTCAAAGTCATAACCCAACATATTTTTGACCTATTTTTGCTGCTCTTCTGAAGATAGTCTTTGTTCCAAAAAGTGTTTAAGACTATCATGATCAGTTTTTACCTTGAAGTGTCTTCCCATTAGGTAAGGTCTCCATTTATTTAGTGCATGTAGTATTGCCAACATTTCCTTCTCATAAATAGCCTTTTGTAAATACTTTCATTTGATTGAACGACTTTCAAAAGAAATGGGTCTTCCTTCTTGCATTAAAACAGAACCAATTCCATTTCCTGAGGCATCACATTCCACAATAAAGGTTTTTGTGAAGTCTGGCGTAGCTAAGACTGGTGCTAGGCACATTGTCTCTTTAAGATGTTCAAAAGCCTTAGTTGCTTCAGGATTCCATGAAAATGCATCTTTCTTCAATAATGTTGTTAGAGGTGCTGCTATTCTCCCATAATTCTTAAAAAACTTGCGATAATACCCTGTTAACTCGAGAAATCCACGCAACTACTTTATGGTTGTGGGGACTTTCCATTCTTTAATGGCTTTAATTTTGTTAGGGTCTACCTTAACACCCTCGTGAGATACAATATTACCCAGATATTCCACCTCTTTTACTCCAAAGAAACATTTGTATGTTTTTGCATATAATTGTTTCTCCTCCAATAGTTTGAGTACCCTGTCAACATGTAGAACATGATCCTTCCAAGACCTGCTGTAGATTAGTATATCATCAAAAAATACTAGCACAAATTTTCTAAGGAATGGTTTGAAAATGGAATTCATCAACCCTTGAAATGTAGAAGGTGCATTGGTAAGGCCAAAAGGCATGACCAAAAATTCATAATGACCCTCATGAGTTTGAAATGCTATTTTCGGAATATCTTCAGTCTTCATTCTAATTTGATGATATCCTGAACGAAGATCCAACTTGGTAAAATAAATTGCTCCATGTAATTCATCCAATAATTCATCAATCACAAGAATGGGAAATTTATCTTTAATGGTGAGCTTATTGAGCTCCCTATAATCCGGAAACATGCGCCATGATCCATCCTTCTTGTGTACCAATACTACAGGAGCAGAGAAAGAACTTTGACTAGGTTGAATTATACCCGCCTCTAACATTTCTGCAATCATACATTCAATTTTGCTCTTTTGGACATAAGGATATCTATAAGGCCTGATGTTTGGAGAAACACTTCCTGGAATCAAATGAATAGCATGATCATGATCACGAATAGGTGGGAGTCCTTTGGGAGTTTCAAACACCTTGGAATGATTGTCCAAGACTTGTTGGAGATCTGCAGAAATAGATGAATTTGATGTTGGAACTTCTAGTGAGCATAATTGTGCAATTACGCCTCGTTGTTATTTCTTTAGAAGCTTTGTCATGACATTAGAGCTTATTATCCTTCCCGGCTTCCCTTCGATACCCCGTAATTCGACTTCCTTTCCTTCTGAAAAAAATTTCAAGAAAAGTTCTTGAAAATTAAAAGCTACCATCCCCAAAGATTGTAACCATTGTACTCCTAGTACAACATCAGCACCTCCCATAGGAATGGAAAGCATTGGACTAGTCAATACATATTCCCCCATGGTTAGCTTGATATTGTGGCATTTTCCAGAGCAATTTATAGTTCCTCCATTTGCAACCATCACTTGACATTCTGGTGCTGGGTATAGGAAACAATTTAATTCCTTGGCTACCTTACAATGAATAAAATTATGGGTGCTACCTGAATCAATCAACACTATTACCTTTTTCTTCTTGATATGTCCTTCTATCTTGAGAGTTTGAGAAGTGATAATTCTTGTCAGTGCATTACACGATATGGTCGGATTCATTTCTTCCTCTTCTAGGGTTGGTTCCTAGTGTATATCCTCTTCTTGTTCATTTTCTTCTTCCTCTTCACAATCTATGTAAAATAATTTCTTCCCAGCACACTTATGACCTTTAGTGTATTTGCTATCACAATTGTAGCAAAGCCCTTTTGCTCTTTTTTCTTCCAATTGTTGTGGTGTCAACCTTGTAGGTTGTGGAAATCTAGGCGTAGCAACACTTCCTTCTTTATAGAATTGAGTGGTAGGCTTCCTTGTCGCCATAATTTTACATTCAACTTTTCTTGCCAACCTGAATGTCTTCTCCAATGAATCAGGTTCCAAAACGCGAACTTCATGTTGGATGTTATCCTTTAAAGTGCCTAGGAAGAGATCAATCCTGTGTTCCTCTGTAAGATCAGTTACCCTTATATTCAATTTTTGGAAGTCCTCAATGTGTTGCCCCACTAAACCCTTTTGTTTGAGATTTATCAATTGGGTAAAGAAGGTGTTGCTCTTTGTATCCTCATAATGTGCTATCATTTCCTCCGTAAAAATTGACCAAGTGACAATTTTTTTATGGAAGCAAAGCCATCGATACCATACAAATGTATTTTGTTCTAAATGTAAAGTTGCAATGCGTACCTTTTGTGTGTTTTGCACATTATTGAGATCAAAATATTGCTCCATCTATAGTATCCATGTTACGAGGTCCTTGCCATCAAACTTCCTCATATCCATATTTGGAATATGGTGGTTCTTCCATCCAACATTAGAGTTTATGAAATCACGATTAACATTTATTTTGTTCTCATCATGAGTTTCTTATACCATCTTTTCGCCGTTAGGAAACATTTCTTGTATCAACTTTGCCAAACCTTTGATGTCTACTTTTAGACCATTCTTCATGTTTATCATGTTGTCTTTCATTTTTTCATCGATCTTAGCTTCCATGTCATCCATCATAGCTTCCATGCCCACTTCTATGCCATCCATCTTAGCTTCCAAACCATTCATCTTAGCTTCCATGCCTTTCTTCAAACCATCCATCTTAGTTTCCACGCCTTTATTCAAAACTTCCATTTCATTTTTTGTTGCTCTTTGCGATAGCGAAATTTGGTGCACTTGCTCTTGTAATTTTGATATCTCATGTTGTGTTTCTTTGTCTTCATGAGTCATAGTAGAGCCTTATGAAGGCTTAATGGGTGTTGAATTATCTTTAGGGGGAATTTTAGAACCCAATACTGATATCTATTCTTCAATATGCCCTTGGAATAAATTCAAACTAATTTTTTTCAAACGAGACTTATGTAATTCGAAAAAAATACACACCTTTTTCTTGCTTTTGAGGAGCTCGATATTGAAATTGAATTATCTCTATGATTTCGGTTCTTAAATATCTGAAATTTGGCCCTGAGGTAGCAATCTGAATCCTCTTTCGAATGCCATAGGTCTGACCTGATTTGGATTCTTCAAGACAAAGTTATGTCCAATATCCCACAATGACCTAATTATGGACTGGTTCAGTGGAGCGAACTTGTACAACTTTCCACGTGTCACTGTTTTCTCCTTTGGCTTTGAAATTGATAGAAAGGAAACTAAAATCATGTACTTCCAGCCACTTTTTACAGAATTCCAATCCGATGCTCAGAGAGAGAGTTATGAATATTTTCCCATGATCACCTCTTTGAGATGAAATTCGGGAGCTTGAAAAAGACCTAACTTCCACAGATCATATCTCCGAAAATATTGCGAACCAAGCTCTGAAATTTTGCGACAATGTTCCTCAGGATTTCGGCTTCGCGCTCTAAACATTTAAGCTTCCGACCCTTTGTAGAAAAAATTTATAGCGCAAATGCCACGATGACCTGTTTGGTGCAACGAAACCCTAGAATCCAAAGCTCTGATACCAAATGTTGTGAAACCAACTCCAAAAAGAGAAGAAAAGAGATATCAATGCCTTAGAAATAAGCCACTTCGAGGGGGAAACCTCCAATACATTACATGAATGAATAATTCTTGGATGATACAAATGAAAAAACGTCCTTTCTATATGTAGGAGTCCATGGGGCCACAATGTAATCCTAGTGGGGCCACAATGTAATCCTAGCCGACCTAACAATAATAATTTAAGGGCACAATAATAACAATATGGGGGTTACAAGGGTACAAAAATAACAATAAGGGGGTTGCACTAACAAAAATAAGGGACTATACTAGTAATATAAGGACCTAACAATGGCGCCTATGTGTATAGACACATAAATGCACCGGTGCATCGTACCACACAAATGCACCGATATTTTTAATTGGTTTTGGTGCTTTTTCGGTGCTCATAGGTCGTAGAAACGCACCGACATGCTTCTTAATACAAACACATCGGTGTACAGTTACTGACACACACCAGTTTTCATTTTTTATTTTTTAGAAACATCAACCTGTGATAGTGCAATTATTGTGATTGTTTTAAATTCATTATTCTTCAAAATTCGACACATCTTATAACAATATTCATATTAATTAAAATCTTATTAATGCATTTGAATGTGATGTTTGGATTAATTTTTTATATCATATCGTAATTATTGTGGTTTTTTTAAATTCATTATTCATCAAAAGTCGACACATATATATCTCATAACAATATTCATATGAATTAAGTTTTTATTAGTGCATTTGAGAATGACAATGGAGAACACAATAGAATAAATTAAAACTTATTTTCTGATATATAATATATATGAATAGGACAATATTTATCATACAAAATGGGACAGTTATTGGTATCCCTTTATCTGTCAATTGGGACACTATGTCCATTACATTAAATAAAATGTCTGATTTCACAGACATATTTCAAAAAATACAACACCTTGTTTTGATATCCAAACATAGTGATCATCATTCTTCGCTTGAACTGCTGTCACTGCTAGAGATACTTCCATGACTTGGGTTATTTTCAGAAATGTTTTGTTTACGGTGCTGATTGTTTTCTTCTTCTTCACCTTCCATCTACAAACATAAAAAAAAACTGAAATGAGTGTATATACATTGGTGAGAATAATGAAAATTGTAATATTAAATAATATACATCAATGTAAATCGAAAAGAAAAATGACGTAACATAGCAACAATTGACTCATAAACTATACACATTCTTTCAAAACCATATACCATGCGATCTTTCAAAATTTCATCTATTGGCGTAGTTCCATACTTTGTTTCTTGCAAGTTTTATACCCCATAACAAATCATATATTTAATATAAAATATGTTTTTGTTCTATTAATTATAGACGGAGCTAAGTAAAACAAGATCGATAGATGCTTACAAATTCCACAATTAATTTATGATATGCCAACATATACTCACAACTGATATTTAACCCAATTTCAATCAATTCGTCTGATGGTTCTTCTTTGTATGTTAGCACCTGTTTGAATACATTCAATGATGATTTTTGTAAAACAACTTAAAAAATATAAAAATGGAATCTAGTTAAGTTGTTATAAGGAAGTAACAATTACTTACAAACTTAGATATCAACCCTTTTCTTCTTTGTCGTCTTGTTTTATGTGTTGAATGGGTTCCATTTTCTTTTCTTTTTTGCAAGAAAATTCTTGAGAATTAATATTTAATGCTAAATTGTTTATTTATTGTACCTAATGATCGAAAAATTCAATGATTACATATTACATTTGAAGCACGTTGTTGTTGAGTTTGCTCCTCCCGCGATGCAATTTTGTCCATTTCTTTGACCATCTCCTTGTACACCTTTTTGGACATTCCTATTGGCATATTTCTGATATTAGCTGCTTCATCTTTTGAGATTTTCATAATCTTCCTGAAAATGTAACATGGCAATAAAATATTTAATTTTTATATTGATATCTGAAAAGTAAATATAACAAAAGTGATATTTAAAAATAATTTTAGACAAACATTTAAAGGAATATTACTTTTTCATTCCTTCTTTTTTGTTTTTGTAAGTTTTTGCTATTAAAAGTCTGACATGTCTCATTGACCAATTCTATAGAAACACTTCCTGTAGTTTAGTTAAAATTTGGTTCTTGGAATCATTAGATTGATTTTTGTATTGTAAGTGGAAATAACGTCTATACATTCATTCCACTAGATCCCTCAAACTTTTGTAAAAGTTTTTCCCCATTTCGTTAACTTCCAGCACTACTCCAAATGAGCTAAGGAGCAATTCATTTTCATTTGCATGTTCTATTTTTTTCTTTTCTTAGAACAACATTCCTTTTCTGAGTTGTTGGTCCCTGTAGAACATTAAACAGATGTGAATTAATAGATTGTTTGACACATGCTATCTAAAAATTTTAAGTATATTATTAATGATAATTAAAAAAAGAAACTCATATTGGATTGATAGTAATTTTTCATTCACCTGGTTCATCCTTTTGCAATTTTTCCATCAAGCTTTTATGCTCTTCTGGTCTTAGATCATAAATAATATTATTGAGCTTCGTCATTTTGTGGCTCTGCATGATACACAGTAAACAATACATATTAGTTAAACTTACATATAGTTCAATTTTTTTTTTTTATAAAGAATTTACAAAGAACTTGCTTTTTTTTGCTTTTCTTGATGTGTTATCAGTATTTTTGTTACTTGATCTCTTGTCAGTGATTTCTTTATCAATCTGAAACCTGTACCATATCATTCATTAATATATTTATAAATAAATTGTCAACTTTTCAGGTAAAAAATAAATATCTAGACACCGGTGCGCCTTTCTTGATGTACGCACCGCCGCCGGTGCATGGGGGTATTACCAATGCACTGCAAAACAATATAATAGATTGTATGGTGCGTGGGGTATTATAAACGCACCGCACAAACAGTTTAATATACCGTACGATGCTATCCTCGTAACATGGAGCACCAGTGCCCTATTTCAGATATGGTGCACTGGTTAAAAAAAATCGTTTTCAAAATTTTTATTACACAGTACTTGCGCGGTGCGCTAGGTTACACAGGGTGCACCGATAAAAAAAAAATCCATTTTTTCCAAAAATTCACGCAATGGCCGAATGGATTGGGATTCGACTATGTAAACTGTCTCGTGGGTTGGATGTCAATCTAAAATGAAAAACCCTAATTCTGAAATCACAGAAACAGGGAGAATAAAGGGTAAAGATGAAAAATAAAGGGTTTAGGGTAAAAATGGATAAAACTACAGAAAAAGTAAAAAAAACTGCAAAAAAAGTAAAAAAAATAATCAAATTTAATCACGAGATGGTTTGAAATTCTATGATACAGGGTTTGAATCACCAGAGGTTTGATTTCTTTTTGTTCGAATAATTCTGTTCGAACGTATTTCGCTGCTCCATAGTGCCCTCGTGCTCTCTTGCTCCAGGTATGTCTCCTGCAAATATCTGGCTGAAAATTTTAGCAAAAATAATGAAATAATGAAAAGTGTTTAGTATTTAAAGAATTATTTTATGAAATTAGATTTTCGAAAATATTTTGCCACCCATTTTTGAATTTGCCATTTTTTTTTTCACTTAAAGAAAATAGAGTTGTGCTTTTTTTATTTGCGTTTATTCATCATTGGTGCGTCACTTAATAGAACTACATCGGTGCGTCTTTTTGTAACACTGACACCGATGTGGTTATATGTACAATAGCACCGATTTGCGGTTAAGGCACTGAAATTACTTTTAGGTGTGTACACAAATATTTAGGGAACTCCAACCATAGAAATTGAGAATTATAATTTTTTTATTCTTGAGAATTAGAATTGAGAATTGGAATTGGATAAATTCTTGATGGAAATAACTATTCTTCCAATGAATTTTGTTTATTGCAGGAGGTCCCCACTGATTATGTGGAGAGAATGCAATGTGGGGCGTGTGAAGATGCAATACTAGAGGGCCCAAGTGGTCAATTGTGGCATGTGAATCTGTTATAATTGGAACTTAACTATTTGCAACCAATATGTTTTAGAATATAATCTGCAGATAGACGGATGGCTTGCTAGCAATTAGTACATATAATCTGCAGAAGGGTAATGTTCTGGGAGTAATGACAACGAGTCCTTCATTCTGCATTTATTAGCAGAAGAAGATCGATTTTTGACTAGAAGATGCAGTTATTACATGTGGAGGCAATGGTTTCCCATAGAAAATGAGTATAGGGTTGAGTAGAGGAAAGAAATTGCAAAATAGGCTATTACATTAGTTTTTCCAATGGGAAATCGATTTGCAGGTGGAAATATGGTAGCTGCAGGTATCTATGCTTTTATTCCCACATAAATGGTCACTGGAATTCCATTTATAATACAAGCAGAATTTTTACTGGTTTCATCCACAGGACCACAGTTCAGACAAGTTAGAGATGCCATTCAGGTTCAATTGAAAGTCGAAGATGTGATCTTATGCGACGTCAGCTTTGCCGGTAAAAGTTCAAGTAAGCCAACCAAAGTTCGGACAATACTCCCAGCTAATTTTAAATGCATTCTGGAGAATATTTCTTTTCATGGGACCTACCAGCCCAATCAACAACGCCAATTGATCTTTCTCTGCTGTCCTTAAGGGAATGAGGATCCTTCCCTTCATGGTGCCTCTTAGCTTTATCAACTGCCTCAATTGATCTTTCTATGCCATCAACTCTGCTCTCCATTTCTCCATCATGGGACCTCTTAACCCATATCGTCGACCTCAACTGAATGCTCTCTACCGGTCTCAACCTGTACTCCTTTTGTACTCTATTGAGCTCTGTAGCCGTCTGCATCCCTGTAAGTGTATTTGTACGTCTTTTTGTTTGAATCACTCATTTTATCTACTATAAACTTCTCAGCCGAAATTTGAACTTTGGTCTTTTCAAACCCTCATCTTCTCAAAAAAATTCTTGCTCGCAATTCGAACCCTCCGCTGCTCCAATACTGCACTTTACAAAATAACCCTATTCTGGTGCGCACTGATTTATAGGTGCACTAGGGCGATTTGTAAGATTAAGGTTTTTGTTTTGGCGCGGTGTTTTATGACGCATCGGTGCAAAAGCATTCTGAAGCACCGATGCATTGGAGTAATAAGAGACACCCGTGCGTGTTATGATGATAAGTGCACCGGACCGTATAAAGTTCTTTTTTTTTGTATGTAAGATCATAATAAAATAATGATAATTCTAAAGTACATGAATTTATTTGCATTATTTTATAAACTTTATTATGTTACAAAAATTCATATTATTCTAGATTTATTACTTTACAATTATTTATAAATTTACAAATTTAAATATTTTAATAAAATCATTTCACATTAATACAATTAAAATTTTACAAATGTTTTACATACAATTACAATTAAAATTAAAATTACAATTACAATTTTACAATTTCACATGCAATATTAGAATTAGAATTAGAATTTTAATTTTACATACAATTACATTTAGAATCTTACATACAATTAGAATTAGAATTACAATTTTACAATTTGTCATATATGCAATTATAATTAAAATTACAATTACAATCATTTCGCAATAAATTAAATATTACAATTACAATTAAAATTTTACATTAAATATTTTACATACAATTACAGTTAAAATTATAATAAGAATTAGAATTAGAATTACAATTACAATTTTACAATTTCACATACGAATTACAATTTTAATTTTACATACAATCACATTTACAATTAAAATTTTACAATTATACAATTAAAATTTTACAAATAGTTTACAATATACAATTAGAATTAAAATTATAATTACAATTACAATTACAATTACAATTACAATTTTACAAATATTTTAGATAGAATTACAATTAAAATTACAATTACAAATACAATTACAATTTTAGAATTTTACATACAATTAGCATTAGAATTACAATTTTACAATTTGTCATATATACAATTACATTTAAAATTAAAATTACAATCATTTCAAAATAAATTAAATATTACAATTACAATTAAAATTTTACATTAAATATTTTAGATACAATTACATATACAAATACAATTTTACAATTTTACATACAATTAAAATTAAAATTAAAATTACAATCACGACATAATATTTAATAAATATGATGCTCATTTAATATTAAATTAATTAATAAACACCACGATCATGATAACTGTCGTACACACATCATATTCGACTAAAAAACACATTAAACATCAAATTAACATTATATATTAACATCATCACAACACAAACATCAAATATACATCTCATGTCAAATAACTCATGCTATCACATACACATCTATCTGCAAGCTAAACATTAAATGAACATACTAACATGACCTAACAATATACACATCATGATGATAACCAACATGTAAATTAAGTTCAACTTCAACATGAACATAAAATACATGGACCATATACATATATAAAACTAAATAATGTTAAAAATATACAACTGTAATATAAATTTCATAGATTAGCTGATCGTAGTACAACATCAATAGCAGTACTAGTGGAGGCTTGCTCAGTCAATGGTGCAGCCTCGACGGTCGATGGTCGAGCCTACTCATGATCATGACTAGTACTGATGGATGGATCAATTGGTGGTAGTACAACATCAATATAAGCAGTACTAGTGGAGGCCTGCTCAGTCAATGGTGCAGCCTCGACAATCGATGGTCGAGCCTACTCATGATCATGACTAGTACTGATGGATGGATCAGCTGGTGGTAGTGCAACATTAATATAAGCAGTACTAGTGGAGGCATGCTCAGTCAATGGTGCAACCTCGACACTCGATGGTCCAACCTGCTTATGATTATGACTAATACTGATGGATGCTACAGGCTGCTGATGACTGGACGTGGCAAATGGTCCAGCCTCATCTCCATGATGACTGCTATATGCTAGTGGAGCCTCATTCTCATCAAGTGTGGCGCGAGGTGAACGATCACGAGATGAGTAGCTGGTCACGGAATGTCCATCACGTGCTGCGGCTCGACCACGCCTATAACGTGCAACAGTCCTCCTCAGTCACATAACAAATGTTGTAGCTCCTATGACATGCCGCATCAAGCTATACATGTAACGCAGCATGCCTCTCCACATCCGTATTAACCTATAATCGACCTGTATGTCTCTGTAATGAGCGGGCCTGATGCCCGTCTCAATAATAAATGCACTGAGTTGGTCGCCCAACTCCATCCTGTATCGAGTATCAGGTTGACCGTGCCTAGAAAAAGGCAATACTGACACACCATCATGAGGAGCATGTCTCTCTCCACTGGCCTCCTGATCATGATCCTCGACATCTGCCATGTCCTAATCGTCATCAGGATCCACACCTGGATCATGTGGTGGTTCTGGCATCTCCTCGCCATCAAAAGATCCAATGCTTGCAAAATATATACAAGTACACAACAATAATTAGACAATTTAATAAAAACAAGTCAAAGAACATGTTAGAATAAATATAAATAAAACAGTAATATTACTTCTATCATTTGGCGGCTCATCATCTGTGAAGAGGATGTTGGCACACCCTCGCTAATCCAATCCAACATAAGGATAGGGGACCAAAATGAAGGGATGCATCTCGTTAACACTGGCTAGTAAGTCCAGTGCATCATGTGATATCTTGGCTGGAAATATAGTCTCTTCCCTCTTGGGCATCATCTGCCCCCACATGTGCATCTGGGCCTCCAACATCGGCCTACGAGGCTGCCAAACAAAAGAAGGCCTCATATATGGAAACCTCTCAAAAAATAAACAAAAAATATTTGAAGCAAAAGGGAAGTTGACCCTCCCTTGTGCATAAGCATGGCATGTATCTAAGGCTGTACAAAATTGCCGCAAAAAAATGGCAGACCACCTGACAAATCGTGGCTCCTGTACTAAAGAATCAACATAATATAGAAGCGGGCAACTAATGCGTTGCCCATCACTGGTGTTGTGTGAAATGGTCGAAATGAGAATTGAGAGGCACTGCACGTCCTATCTACCAAATGCACCAATACGTAGCTGACCTTCAGGGACTTGAAACTCTGAAGGAGACAATACATCTGCTCCAATGTATCTCTGGGAGTAAACTACTGACTCCCTGCTACACAACCAGCTGGAACTTCTAGGAACGAGGGAAAATCCACCTCTCTCCTCGATAGCCCTGTAATGAAATAAATATCCTCCTCAATGGGTGTGTACCACTAGTCAGGACCAACCTGGAAAGCCTGTTGGTGGGCATTCCACCTACGGATAAGATGTCTCAAAAAGACACTATGGGCCTTTAGGAAAGTAGCCTCCTCATAGAACTTGAGGAGGCCTACCTACCTTAGGAGCCCTTGGGCATCTGCTGTAATAGGGCGAGGGTACGCATCTCTCTCCCTCTTTCGTGCCTCCCATTGGTGAAGCATGTCATACTGCTCCGCCTGTTGTTGCTGCTGTTCCTCCTTTTCACTCTGAATCATTGACATATTAAATAATTTTTTTTATTAAATCAGACATGTATTTAGGAATATACATATATAATTTTTTTTGGGAAAAAAAAAACAGACCAGTCGATGCACCTGAAATTTTTTCTAGCCTCGTTGACTATATATGGTGTCAGAAGAGCGGTGCACTGATTAAAATATACGCCCTGACGCATATAGTTGTGTCAGCGCACCGACTTCCTGACAAATTATATAGTCAACGGCGCGGTCTTTTACCCGGCTGCACCGTTGACCCTGTTGGAATGCCGAATGCGGTGCGCTGATAGACATCGGGGTAGATATATCTATCACCGCACCACGTTGCTATTCCCATGGTCAACGGTGCACCCAGCTAAACAACCGCACTGCAATTTTTTTTTAAATTTTAAAATAATGCGGGGCACTTTTCGGTACCGCCCCGGAAACGGTGCGGATACCGTTAGCACCGGTTGCGGTGTGGCCTGTAAATTTTATAGGCAGAACCGCTTACCAGTGTGAGACAAACGACTCATTTGCACCGCACGAAATTTTTTTTATTTTTTATTTTTTAATGGTTAATTTTAAGGTTATTTCAAATTCTAATCCACTAGAAAGCTTAATTATGGAAAAAAATAGAAAAATCCCTATACATTTTGCCGTTGATGAGGCATATTGGCTGTAGAATTTGCAAAAGAAAATTTTCCCACCGTTTTGCAAAATGCAAGCTGGAGATTGGTGGCCAATGCACAACAAAAGTGCATGCAATGGGTGCAATAGGAGCACCGATGTCAGGGCGACTCAGAGAAGGAGAAATTGCATCGA
Organism: Pinus albicaulis; assembly: GCA_034641835.2. Taxonomy (NCBI): domain Eukaryota; kingdom Viridiplantae; phylum Streptophyta; class Pinopsida; order Pinales; family Pinaceae; genus Pinus; species Pinus albicaulis. The sequence continues at coordinate 1,134,924,493 of CM076581.1, forward strand.
TGCTTGAGAGCTATGGAATACTGAGAAAAGTGAAAAGTGCGGTTTTTTGGCCATAATTTTTTTTTATTTAACCATGTTCTGGTGCGTGGGGTTTTATAGGCGCACCAGTGCGATTTCATAAGAAGGCACAGGGCGGTTTCAGATTTGGTGCGTTGTTTTATGATGCACCGGGGTGGTTACTTAACACCGCACCAGGCTGTTTCAGTTTTGGTGCGATGTTTTATGATGCACCGGGGCGGAATAGTCGTGAAGCACCGATGCTTTACAGTAATAGGATGGACCGGGCGTGTGTCTACGGAGCTCACGGTGTCTAGTATGCCAATTTTTTGTGCGACTGGTGCTTTCTCTTGTAAAGCGCACTAGTGATTGAGAGAAAAAAAGTGAAAAATGCAGTTTGTTGGCCATAATTTTTTATATTTTTAATTTTTTTTCTTAATTTTTTTTTGGTGTGCTTGTTTTATAGGCACACTGGTGCTATTTCATACGAACGCACCGGTTCGCTTCTGTTTTGGCGTGGTGTTTTATGATTCACCGATGTGGAAGAGTTTGTGCACACCAGTGCCTTCTCTTGTAGAGCGCATCGGTAATTGAGAGCTCTAGAGCACTGAAAAAAGTGAAAAATCTGGTCTTTTTGTCGTATTTTTTTTTTAGCCCTTTTCTTGTGCGCATGCTTTATAGGTGCACCGGTGCTGTTTCTTACGAACGCACTGGTCAGTTTGTGTTTTGGCGCGTTGTTTTATGATGCACTGGTGTGGGTTCTTAATACCGCACCGGGTGTTTTCAGTTTTGGCGCGGTGTTTTATGATGCACCGACGTAGAAGAGTTGTGAAGCACCTATGCTCTATAGTAATACAACGCACCGGGCGGGCGTGTACGGAGTGCACGGTGTTTGATGTACCAATTTTTTGTGCGCACCTGTGCTTTTTCTTGTAAGGAGCACCGGTGCGATGTTGAATAATAAGCGCACTGAGAGGAAAACATCCGCAAAACCCTCTACCCGCCAACCTCCTCTAGTAAAATCTGCTAGAAACAGATGTATGGGGTATTTTTATAGGGGTTTCCTCAAAAACATTCGCTAGAGGGTCTTTTCCTTGTAGTGTAACCATTTATGTACCTAATTTTGCTGTCAAGGACGTGCTGGTTCAAAGTGATGTTGAAGGAAAAAGAGGAAAATGGATAGCTAAAATCTAGGAGTATGACTTGGAAATTAAACCCACCAAGTTAATAAAAGGACAGGGTTTAGCAAAGTTGCTAACATAAACAAATTTTCAAGCATTGGGAATTAACCTCTTGGCACTAGTGGATGGAGCTGACAGCGAAGAAGGTCAGAATAAGCCCAAAACAGGTATTCAATACAAATTTTTATGTTTAGATTGGTATAAAGATGTTGTTCTTTACCTGTGTTTCTTTTCTTGCCCATCTTCACTGAATAGAACCAAATATAGAGCTCAAGCTTAAATCTCAGCCATATGTCATAGTAGAAGCAAATTTGTACTGGAAAGATCTTGCTGGTATTTTGCTGTTATGTTTAACTGAAGGTGAATCCATTGAGGTTATCAAGGAATATCATGAAAGCCTATGTGGAGGACATTATAGTTGGAAGGTCACAATCCATAAAATCCTCAAGTCAGGTTTCTATTTGCCCACCCTATTTGTAGATGTACATAGATTGGTCAGAAGTTGTCAGAAATGTCAGTTGTTTGCTGAGAAGAAAAGACTTGCTCCATTACCTCTTATCTCTGTATTCATAGAAGAGCCCTTCAGGCAGTGGGGACTGGATTTTATTGGAGATATCAATCCTCCATCAAGTGGGAAGTTCAAATGGATTCTAACTTCCATTGATTACTTCACAAAGTGGGTTGAAGAAATTCCCACCAAGAAAGAAAATGACCAAGTGGTGATGAAGTTTATGGAGGAGAACATTTTCAGTAGGTTTGGCTGTCTAGTCAAGATTGGAACTGATAATGCTCAGGTATTTAATTATGCTTGATTCATTAATTTTTTCCAAACATATAATGTAATCTTGTCACATTCCACATCATATCATCCACAAGCGAATGGGTTGGCAGAATCTTCAAAAAAGACCCTGGTTAGGATATTGAAGAAAACAATCATTGAAAATCAGAAAGAATGGGATTTAAAGTTGAAGTTTTCTCTTTGGGTAGTCTGAGTAACCACCAGGAGATCTACTGGAAAGTCACCCTGTGAACTGTTTTATGGAACTCATGCACTATTTCCTACTCAGTTGGCCAAACTAGTGATTGCTTTCCTTCAAGAAGCTCAGGAAGAACCTAATGCTCTAGTGAGAAGATTGAACAAAGTGATTGAATCAAGTGAAAACAGAAACAAAGTTAGAGATAATTTGATTTCCTATCAGGCAAAGATGAAGTCCATATTTGATAGAAAAGCAAAATAAATCCTCTTCCAAGCATGAGATTTAGTATTAAGATGGGACACTAGAAGGGAGCATAAAGGAAAGCATGGTAAGTTTGACCCTCTCTGGTATGGTTCGTATAGAATTTCTGAAGCTAGATCAAACAATACTTTCATCCTATAAGATTTAGATGGAGAATCTCTGCAGCTGCCTGTGAACAGACAATATTTGAAGCATTATTTTGAGCATTAAAAGTCAACATTCCACCATTGTAAATACCGGATTTCTCATTGTTCATATGTCACCAAGCAATATTTGATTCCATGCCCAATGGATAAGGCACTAATCTGCGGTTCTTAGCGCTTTCATGGAAAAAAGAACTATTCCCAAGTGGAGCCAGATGTTGTGGCTCATTTGCATTTACTTTTGAAATATGTCTCAAAACACCTAAAAAAAGCATATATGTTAGAAAATGTGAAATTTATGTATATCAATTTTTTTTTTTGATTTATATGGTTATGTATTAACATTATGTGTGGAGATGTGAAGGCAGGTCGAGTCAGGCTTATTCGCGTGTAGAAAAATTCACGAGTCAGGCCGATTGATGTGTTCAGAACATTGCACATAGGTCAGGGTCGAGTCATGAAAATATACGTGCAGAACAGTGTTCGGAGGCTTAATCGCAATCACACATAGAAGGCCTGATCGCATATCATAAATCGCAATCGCAAAGCTCAAGAGGAATAGAACAAGGTTAAATCGCCGAAATGCGAAATGCGATACGAAGACCGGATGCAATATAGTTCAAAGCCCAAACCTAAAGTATTTAAAGTCCGGTTGTGGGATCCTCTTGCACGTCGCACATCGCACGTTGCAAGCTCAGGAGGAATATTGTTAAGAAATATGTTATAAATTCCAAAATGCAAAGTGCGACAAGGTTTCATATCGCCTCTTACGATTTGTGATTGGCCCCACCTCCACTTGCCATGTCATCCCTACCTTCATCGCACATCGCACATCGCAAGTTTAGGAGGAATGGCATTAAGGAATATGTTATAAATGCCGAAATGCGAAATGCGATACGAAGACCAGATGCGATATAGTTCGAAGCGCGAATCTAAAGTATTTGAAGTCCAACTGTGGGACCCTCTCGCATGTTGCACATTGCACATCGCAAGCTCATGAGGAATGGCACTAAATATTATGTTAGAAAGGCCAAAATGCGATGGAAAGGTGGACGTGATACCATTCAAAGGTTAATTTAAATTTATTTAAAGTCCAAGATTATTGGTGGTTATGTTGTTTTATGCAGAAATGTGAACGCGGGCAGTAGACTCAGGTAACGCCCGACCCCATGCAAAACAATGTTGTATGCGATGGCGCCTTGTAAATAATGGAAGACTGAACATTGCAGCCACAAGAAGAAGACGCAGGACCGGGCAGAAGGGGACATGATAACATTGTTTGAAGCGCAGAGGCATAGGTAGAGTTAGGCAAAAGGAGCATATGGTGGCACTATTGGAAACACAACAGCCAGGTCAAGTCGGATAAAGAGGTGTTATTGCAAAACTATTCGAATACCACATCAGAAAAGACATGACAACAAGAAGAAAAGAAAAAATATTGAACTCTGGAAGAAATGCAGGGCAAGGATGGCTGATCTGTCAGGGAGGCTCATCAACACTTCAGTGAGACACATCAACAACAAATCAGATTCAACAAAAAGAATAATATTTCAACTTTTAATTTGTTTTCTTTGTTTTTTAAGATCGGAGCTATAGTGATGTCCTCAATTGCAATGCAATAAGTAGTTTTAACAGTTTAGGTAGTCGAAGTAGTTTCAAGAAGTTCTAGCAGTTACGAACTGTCTTTGATGTATTTAAGCAAGATAGAAAGATAGAACCATGGTTCCGAGTTTTGGACCTCTGGAAGACTAAAGCTTTGGTACTTAATTTTCTGAGGAATTAATGAAAGAAGCATCAAGTTTCCTGCAACTGTTGATGGTGATTCGTTTTTCCTGTGCCATTTTGTGTCCCTTATTCTTGGAATGAAGTGAAGTAAAGTGGATGCCGATCTCTTAATTACATCTATGAGTAAGAGTTAAATAACCTTAATTTTCACTCCTTCACTCCAACTCCTCTCCCTTCACAAATTCTCTCAGGAACTTAAAAGTAATAGATTCTGTGTTTACAACATATTATTTTGAGCTTCCTCTCTATCCATAAATTCATTTTGAAGTTTAAAGTGGTAGATTCTGTGTTACAACATATCACTTTGAGTTTCTTTTATAGTTCTTCTTTTCCATTCGGATATCAGCAGTTAATGGCATTGTAGAGTCTTTCATTATACCAGGTTATTAAGAGTTTTAAAGAATTAGTTTCCAAAGGGATTGAACGAAGACCACCTGATATAATTACTTCTGTGACACATTGTTAAAAAATTTCTTAAGCACTGATTCATTTTCACAACCAAGGACTTGTCTCTTAAGATACAACAACACCAATGACAACAAATTTCAAGAAGTTACATAGTGAAGCTGCACATCCTAATTTGACAAATCCTTCTAAGTATCGACAATTGATTAGGGAATTGACGTTCTTAGTGAAAAATAGACTAGAGATGTTTTTGGGTCAATAATATGAGCCAATATATGATTAATCCATCACATGCACGCTGGATTGCTACAAAGCATGTGTTGAGATACCTGCATGGGACCATCAATCATGGGTTGAGATATATTACCGGAGATGTGAGACTACATGAGTACTTTGATGCCAATTGGGCTAGAAACTATGTTGACAAAAAGAGCACATCTGGATGTTTCTTTAGCTTGGGATCTACCATGATATCTTGGATGAGCATAAAACAAAAGTTTGTAGCCTCTAACACAGCTAAAGCCGAGTACATTGCTACTAACATGGATATCTCTGAGGCAATATGGTTGAGGAAGCTCTTTGGAGAGATTTTTGAGCATATACTAGATACAATAGTAATTTACTGTAATAGTAAGAGTGGGATTCAACTTGCAGATAATCCCGTGTTCCATGACAATTCCAAGCATAATGAGATTAAATTTCACTATATCAGGGATATGGTGTAGAGAGGAGAAATGAGACTTCATCATATTGCAACTAATGATTAGATAGCTGGCATACTTACCAAGCCTTTGCCGAAAGGGAAGTTCTTGGTATTCAGAGAGCAACTTGGACTGAAGGATGTGACCCTTCTTGGTGGGGTCGGTCATGGATGATCAAGAATACTGAGCTATTCTCTTCCCTTCTGTTTGATCTCACAAGTTGGGAATGGAGCTAGGAGATCTCTTGGGGTTGAGGTAACTCTTGATTTTAGGTTGTGCATGATTGTTGTTATGTGTTGACAAGTGGTAATCCCACCTACCATAGAGTATCATACTTTCCAAGAATATACCCCAACATGCATCCTACCCACAAGCTGGGCTTGTTGGGATTTCCACCCATCTAGCCAATGGGTGTGGTAAGGCTTGGTTGTGCGCGATCCTTTTCAAGTGTTGACAAGTGGTAATCCCCCCAAGCAAAGATGATACTTGGTTGTGCACGATCATTGTCATGTGTTGACAAGTGGTAATCCTCCAAAGTTTGTGGATGCAAGTGTTTTATCACTTAACTCTTATAGTAAAGCCTGGTTATGCGTGATCATTGTCATTTATTGACAAGTGGTATTCCACTCAAGTATGTGTCAAGGTGGGAATATTAGTGGATAGAGGGTGATATATGAATCTCCCCTATGATGATTCTTCTTCATTAGATTGAGACATTATAATTCCATAACATAGATGAAGAAAGATGAGTAGAGAAATCATATATATTTGTTGTAGAAAGAAATTCCTCCCTAGATGAGAGGGAGTGTTGTAAATTGGAAACTCAAGGATGAATTTCCTTAAATAAAATCTCATTTTTGACAATTCTAGAGCGACTTCATAAAAATAGAAAGTCATGTCTAACATCTCAACTAAAACTTTCTAAAAATAGTAAATCACCTTGCATCAATTGGTAATCAAGTATACTTGAAGGAAAATCACTAATCATTAATCAATCCTAATAGTTCAATCTCAACTTAATCATCAATATTATTATATTTTATGATAATATGATATTATTATTAAAAGGAATTACAAGTCACCTTACCTTCATCACCTCAATCACTTCACACCTCTCTCCTTGATGACTCACATAATTCTCTCTCTTTCTCTCTCTCTCTCTCTCTCTTAATGATACGTTATATTATCTCTTACGTACTCATTAAAGTCATGACATATTCCTCTTACACTCATTAAAGGCATGTCATAAAAGATTCCTCTTACGCTCTATTTAATGCATATGTTACACTCTCCTTAACTAAGGCATGCGTTTCTCTCTTAATGACATAAGTTACTAAGGCATGTGTACCTCTCCTTAATGGCATAAGTTACTAAGGCATGTGTTTCTCTCCTTAATGGCATGAGTTACACTCCCCTAAATGGAATATGTTACTCTTCCTCAAGGCATGCGTATTACTCCTCCTTTATGAGAAGAATTCATTGCTCCTCCTATATATGTGTCTCATGTATTTCTCGCCTAACTACTACTATCTGTGCATTGTGAAAGAATATTTTGAACTTCAGAGAGAGAGAGTTGGAGAGACTTGAAGAATATTGAGAGAGAGAGAGATCTGGAGAGTAAGAGAAGAACTTGGTGAGCTAAGGTTGATTCGGTGCTTCATTGTTTCAACGTTGATTTAGTTGAAGGGGAGGTTGAATCAGTGCTTGCATCTACTGTTGCTATGAGTGATATTCATGCTACAACTTGTTCATATTTTGGTGAACGTACTCATTCTCTTGATCTCTCAGTGTACTCTGTATCTCTGTTGAAAAATTGATATCTAATAGAAGAAGAATCTGGTTGGGCTTTACCCTTGTGAGTTTTTCCCTGGTTATCGCACCTAAATTATCTGTCTCCTTTTGTTCTTGGAAATCTTCTATTGTGCATTTCGTGTGGTTGCGTGGTCATGAAATTTCCCAAATCGACCTCCCTGCTAGCATGCCTCTTCCTCATTTAATTTTTATCCTCTTTGCTTGTACATTTTTCTAAGGAGTATGGCTCTCATTCTTTTTCTTCAACTAAAATCAATTGGGTAGTCAACCAAATGAAGGCATACCAATCAACCTCCATGATTGTAATTAATAACCAACTTCCTCCATCTTCCAAAGCAATCTCCCTCCCTAAGCTCTGAAATCTGTGTTCCAACTGTCAACCATTTCAATTTTAACAAGAATGGTTACAATGTTTCTAATATGGGAACTAGCCAAGGGTCATCACATCTCCTTTCTCAATATAAAGTCATTTTATATTTCCTTGAGCCCGAGATTCATAAGAAATATGATTTAAGGCCTAGAGCAACCCCAACCAAATAAACTAATCAAAACAAGAAGGTTACTATTGAGCAATCTAAAGTGAAGGAACAAGGACCTTCTACTTCATAAGGTCCTCAAAAACAACCCGGAGATAATAAAGAACAACCGAAGGCAGAGAGGGTTTCCACTCAGATTAGCCTAGAGAAGGAACTAAAAATTGTTAAAATTCATGTTCCATTAATTGAGTTGGTCAAAATCCTCTCTATTGGAAGCAATTGGCCGAAGTGATTCAATATGCACATATTGTAGCTCATCAAGATACTTAGAATTTATAAGATGAAAAACCTTTTGTGTTGTTTGGTCTTTATGTTGAGGAAAAAAATGAAATATTTTCTCCTTTCTTGGTTACCTTAAAGATTCATGATTTTATCCTTCATAATTGTATGTTGGACTCAAGGGAATATCATAAATTTATGTCTAGGACTATAATGGAAAAGTTGGAGTTGCATATTACAAGACCATATCATGACCTATATTCTTTTGATTTAAGAAAGGTTAAAATGCATTGGCTAAATCAAAGATAAGGTTGTTTCTTTAACACAAATTCTTGCAAAGTATGGTTAAGGATGTGGTGGGAGCAGACATTCCAGGAAATTTTGGGATGCTTCTTTCTAGGCCATGAAGTGTTAAATTAGGTGGTTTCCTTAAACTAGATATGACCTATGCAATAGTTCTAGTTTTTGGAGGTTAAAGTATGAAGTTGCGCAGAGAAGCCAAATTCATTTTTAATGTTAGTGATACCAAGCATCCTAGTAAATTCCTTGTATATTATGTTGACCAAGATATAGGTTGTTATATATTATCTGTAAACACTAAGTTTGATACTTCAATTGTTGTAAATAAATTTGTTAATATTGCAAAATACTTTGTAGACAAAGTGTGGAAATTATATTTTGATGGGAATTATTCAAAAGAAGAGTTAGGGCTTGGATTTTTATTATTTTTTCCTTCAAAAGAAGTCATCATTGTGTCCTACAAGCTAGAGTTCAAAGTTACCAACAATGTAGTAGAATATGAGGCCCTCATTCTGGGGCTTGAAGCTGCTAGGAATCTTAAATTTTCTAATCTTACAGTCTTTGGTGATTCAGAATCGGTAATAAAGAAAGTGAGAAACCTTTGTCGCACCAAACATCCAAGTCTTCTATCTTACCAAAATGAGGTATGGGATATTGTAAAAAAATCATCTAGTAGATTATTTGGCTGTGTTAGTCAATATCTTTAGAACAATACCTACTCATCAATTACAATATTAAGTAGAGTTCAGACACTAACCATCCATACTTAATAATGTCAGGTATTAGCAAAATTTGGAGGACGATCAATAGATCAAGAGGTTTATGGAGGTCATATATGAGTTTTATACTAGCATTGACCAAGAGTCAGATTAAGCGAATGAAATCCAAGTACCAGATCCAAAATCAGAATGCAGGATGCTATTGTTGATCACAAAATTAGTACCATTGCAAATAAATTTTAATCAAAATGATATTCCCATCAATTCATATGCAAAGAAATAAGCATACGAGGCAAAACATTATAATATTGGAACAATAGAGGAGACCAGGTTTATCAAAATTGCAAAGTTACTATCATCGAAGGTAAAATAAAGGCACATAGGATTGTTTAAACAATACATATATGTATTTACCTGAAAGTATGAATTTCTAAAAACCTATGATACACCTATCATTCAACACAATACTCCATTAAGACCTATATCTAAGCCTTTCGAGAAGAAATTTAGAAAAAAAATCCTATTTTGCTGCCAAAAATAGAGAAGGAAGTGAAGAAACTATTGGATGCCAAAATTATAGTCCCACTGAGATATTCTATGTGGGTAGCTATTTTGGTTCCTGTTAGAGAGAAGAGTGGTGAGATCAAGCTATGTGTTGACATTAGAAATCTAAATAGGGAATCACTCAAGGACAAATATCCATTTACAAAGATGGATTATCTTCTACAAAAGGCCATTGGTGCAACTAGGATTTCCATGATTGATGGATTTTCAGGTTACAAACAAATAGTTGTTCAAAAAAAGGATAAGAGTAAGACAACATTCACTACACCCTAGGGCATCTTTATGTATGCAAAGATGCTTATATATCTAATGAATGCAGGTGCAACTTTTTAAAGAGTTATGGACTTGGCCTTTATTGGTGAGAAAAGAAAATTCAATGTGATATAACTAGATGATATTACTGCTTTTTCCAAATCATCTTTTGAACATTTGAAACATCAAAAAACATTCCAAAAATGCGGAAAATTTGGAATTTAGCTTAATCCCAAGAAGTCCACATTTTCCATGAAAGAATGAAATATTTTATGCCATATTGTTTCCAAGAAGGAGACAAAATAGATCATCAAAGGGTGCCAACAATAAAGGTTATCATTTCGCTTAGGAACAAAAAGGAGATACAATCATTTTTGGGAAAAATCAATTTCTCGAAAATATTTGTTCCAAACTATGGAGAAATAGTTAAGGGCATAATGAATATAGCCAAGAAGGACCATGAAGTCAAGTGGACACTATAAGCAATGACCTTTTTCTCTAGATCAAAAAAGCATTCACTGAAGCACCAATTCTGGCTAGTCGAGAATATGTTAAGGCCTTTAATATACTTTCTTTTGCTTTTGATTCAACCATTACAACAATGTTATTACATAAAAATGAAGACAGTTTTGAACAACCAATAGCATTTTTTCCAGTAAGACTATGATGGATGTAGAATTGAAATATAACATCATGGAGAAGCAAGCATATGAACTAGTTAAATCTCTTAAGTCTTTCAGGAGTTATGTCTTACTCATTAGAAAAAACTACATATGTGCCAAATAGTACAATAAAGATAGTTTTGAATCCATCTGACAATGATGGTAAGAAAAATAAGTGGATTGCTAAGATTCAAGAGTTTGATTTAGAAATCAAATCAATCAAGTTGATCAAGTCACATGGGCTGGCCAAGATGTTAACAGAGTGCAGGTTTTAACCTTGTACAAAAATTACGTGCAAACTAATTCTTAAAATAGAAAAAATACAATAGCGAGAAAATAAAACAAATATACACATATATTTTCCCATAGATCCAAAAATCGGGACTACCAGATTGAATTTTCAATATATTCCTTTCAATATATATATATATATATATATATATGCTGAAGCATTCATAAACCCAATCCATTAACCTTGGATTAGAAAATAACTATCGTTCCCTTGATCGGGTCTATAAAATACCATGGGAAAAAAACCATCATGCCCAAAACCATGTGCAAAAATCATGCAAAAAACCATGGGTAGGTCCACCAACCATCTTTGGGTTTGCCCCCATCCTTGGGTCCGCATAAAAAAAAAGTCTGGGGCACTGCCCTGACCCCATGCAAGGGGGTTACCGCCCCCCTTGCGACCCCCCCACTACACTCGGTGCAACGTACGTGTGGTTCTAGTTGTTGAAAGAATATAACACAGAGTTCAATTGCAGGGAATTGGGAATCACTTTAGTTATGCAACTTACATATTCTCCCTCAGAGAAGAATACACAAGAACCTTCTTTGAAGGTAAAGGAAAAGTTTTCCTCTTCAAGTTGGTACAAAGACATTGTCTTTTATTTAAAAAAAATTCAATGTCCACCAAAACTCAACAAAAGTAAGGAAATATCTTTAAAGTTTCGTACAATTAAACCTTGCATCTTGAATGAAAATTTATATTGGAAAGATCCCATGGTTATGTTTTTACTATGACTAACCGAAAATGAAACTGATGGGGTCATTAATGATTTCCAAAAGGGAGCATGTAGAGGGAATTATGCCTGGAGGGTTGTATTGCATAAAATTTTAAGAGAAAGTTTTATTGGCCCAAGCTATTAGCCTAACTAGGTGCCAAAATTGAAGTTGTGTTCAGTGTCAAATATTTGGAAGGAAGCAAATCATACCATCACCACCATTAATTCCAGTCATGGTGGAAGCACCCTTTGATCAATGGGGCCTTGAATTCAATGGAAAAATTCACCCACCATCAAGCAATTCACATAGATGGATAATATTTGCTACAAATTACTTCACTAAGTGGGTAAAAGTGATTCCAATGAGGCTTGCAACTAATACAATAGTGATTAGGTTCTTGGAGGAGAATATCTTATCAAGGTTTGGTTTTACAAAGGAAATCGTTGCATAAAATGCTCAAGCTATTAAATCAATACAAAATGATATAATTTCTATAAAAAAAAACATTTCCCTTAATCATTTCACTACTTATAATCCACAGGGAAATGGCTTAAGTCTTCTAGTAAAATTCTTGATAAAATGATTAAGAAGGTGTTAGAAGATCACAAAAAAAATGTGGTTGCTCACTTACAATTTTCACTTTGGGCCAACAAGATTTTTACAAAAAAGATCAACATGAAAATCACCCTTCCAACTCGTACATGGGGCTAAAGTTGTTTGTCTCACTCAACTAGCATTTACGATTATGGAAATTATGCAAAGTTCCTATGGAGAACAATTTTACAAGGCACATACATAAGCTGATAGAAATTGAACAAGGTAGAGAAGAGGTCCATGTTAAGTTGCAACAATACTAGGACAAGATGAAGAATTTTTTTTACAAGAAGGCTAGAAAAAGAATTCAATTAAGGAGATATGGTGCTGAGGTGGGATATTATAAGATAGGAAAAATGAAAACATGGAAAATTTGACAACCTATGGTTGGGATCCTTGAAAATTGCCGAGGCCAAAGAAAATAACACATTGATTTGGAAAATATGGATGGTGAAGTCCTATCACTTCTCGTGAATGGGAAATATTTGAAAAATTCATATAATTTTGAAGAACCTAAGGGTTTTTATTTCATTTTTATTTGTAAATACCGATGTAATTTTTTTTTCAATGCATGGTTTTATTTGACTCAATTGCCCAAGGTGAAGCCACTTGTTGGGGTTCTCATTAACCCACAAGGAGATGCAGTCCCTAGATGGAGTCAACGTTGTAACAAAATAGTTTTTGAGTGCAATGCAAAGCTTTACGGTTTATTTATTTAGTCAAAAAATAAATTTTATCCAAAAGGACACATTTTCTACCCTTCTTGTGCAACTTTGGGAGCTCATCATCAAGACCATTTTGATCAATTGTATAAAAGTCATATCAGGGCCCCTTGAGTGTTTGACAATTAGCAGAAGGGGGGTGGGGAGTAGGGGGGTGGCGGGGGCGAGGGTTTGAAGTCATGCTCGAGCAATTTTCTATCAGGACATATGTTAGTTAAAGAACCACATCACCCTAACCCTCTCCCGTGGCGATGTGACTTGTGGGACCCTTACCAGACAACAAAGCATCACATTGACCAAAGGCATAAGTGAAGTGGTGGACAAGAAATATAACAAGTGCTCCATGTGGCATCTAGGCGGGGTAAAAGAGTTGGACCAAGTAACATAAGTGTGGGAATGACATTAGCATAGTAAATAAGCACGAGTTTACTCATATTTTTCAAAATAAAAGGTCTTTGTCTAATGAAATTATGTGACATGTTTCTTAATGGCTAGAATAATTGTTAAAAGGTAAAATGGGCCTCTTTGTATCATCATGCTTGATGCACATCATGTAATTTGTTCATAGAAAATTACTGGGAAAATCAAAGAATCCCACCTTTCCTTTTCAGTAAAAATGAACGTTAAAAGTAAAAAATCCCCAAACTTCGGACTTTTCCTGTCCTAATAACTTTGAATACCTACCATTAATAGATAAAGAAGCAGATTCACATGAAACCCATTGTGAATTTGACCTCTATGTGCTCAGGGAGTGGGATTTCCAACATTTTCAAGATCAACAAGATATTTCCTTGTCATGGGAGTCTTATTTGGCTCACTTTATCATTCCCCAAAAATATCCTTACTGAGAATTCATTTCTTGGTGTGTTGAACATTACCTTGCCAGTAAAAAAGCTATTATGTCTAAAAATAGAGTAATAATGATTTATATTAACCCCATAGCCATTCAAGAAATGCTAAAGATAATAATGCCAAATCAAACACAACCTTTGAATGAATATTTCTTGAGTCAATCTTACGATGAGTTAACCTCTAAAGAAAAAATCCACTATCCTAGAGTCTTTCTTGCCTTTGAATTCTCAATTACTAGATAATGCCCCTCCTTATCCTTCAAGCATACTCCTTGAAATTTCAAAATAAATTATATCAATAATATGTTGTTTATTAGGATACAATGATGACTAGTTTGTAGATGAACTGTATTAGGGTTTCTAACTTCCATTTCACTAGTCAAAAAATCTTTTGTCGAGATCCACTTTAGTCAAGTATTTAGCCAATGTCATCAATGTTCAATTGGCCCATTATGATCTCACAAAGTATTTTAGGTATTAGTCAGTCCTTGTATATATATTTTTTTATATTTCTAGGTGGATATGATTTCAAATCTCCATCTTCATACTCAAGATCAAAATGGAAATGTTATCTCAATAATTCATTGAACTCATGATGGGAAAACATCCACAGAGTTTGGATTTTGCTGACTTTGTCAATCATTTTTTGTCAATGGCATACAATTTACTATTTGATGAGCTTCCTCCAAGAATGTTTCTAGAAACTAGAGCTCATCCCAGATACCAAGCTAGGTGATTGGCATTTGTTTATGGAATTTATAGAGATCATAATTTATGATCGTGAACTACCTCCCTATAGGCTTCAAATTTTCTTACATGAGGATATTTGCATTAGAATATATTAGACAAAGCCTCAACTCATATCATATTCATTTTGTATCAAAGCATCATGCTATGTTCAAACTGAAGGAAGAGGTTGGACCTTTCTTAATTAACACCAAAGCAACAATTAAGGAGGTTGAGGAGATGCCAAAATAGATGAAATTTCCCCAGGGAGAATTCTAGAAATATGATCCTCAGAAGATCATATTAGAAAGAGAGTGAAACAACAATAATCTCCTAATTAATATATGCCAGAAATAGAGATTGAATAGTTTTCAAATATATATATGTTTGGGAGCAAGATCCAAGATATACTACTCAGACTAACGAGGAAGCATACCAAGCTTCACAACCAGTTATTCTGGATACTCCACAACCAAAAGAAAAAAAGATCAAGAGAGGATTTGAAGAGACAACAATCTTTCTTTGTTTTAGGTAATAGAGGATGAGGAGCAGAGGTTGCAAAAAAGCCAAGAGTTGAAGAAGACAAGGCCTCAATCAACTCCAAGCATAGAGAAAGCTACATCGAGTGAGCCTGCGTTCAATTGGGAACTCTTGCCAACAACTTCCATGGTCCAAGACACATAATCTTCTTGCATGTCATCGTCAACAATAGACAAGCAAGATGAATTTATTCACAATTTATGGAGAACACAAAAGAAACGTGGAGATTAAATAGGATGCCCATACAAAGTTATGGAAGCAATGTTTGGGTTCTTCACAAACAAGGTTACTATCTTCCTTGGAATGAGAAGGGCTAGCTGAACATGGAAATTTTGGAACCTAAAGTTCAAACTATTGAAACTAAAAAAGGTCACATGACAACAAAGTTCACTATTGGTTTGAAAAAAATACATCTAGTGGCCCCAATGGACTTACATAGATAGAATGGAGAAACAATCTTCATAACTTTTACAAATATTTTTGTCAATGGGTCAAAGTTGGAAATTATGCTCACATAAGTTACTAATCAATTGAAGCACGAGAAAATTGTAACAAGAACTAAAAAAATGAAAATTGATGACTTAAAGTAGTGTGTAGTTAGACTAGGGATAAACCCAAAGGACTCTTCCGCTATATATACTTTAATCAAATCTAGGGACACAAAAATTCAAGGGCTCAAAAGAAACCTTAAAATGCCAACCGTTGATCATGTTAAAACACTTGGATTAGAGATTGCACAAAAAGAGAAAGAACAATTAGTATTGATAATAATTGAACAAAATAAGCAGATTGAAAATTATATGTAGCAAATTGACATCCTTACAAAAGAAACGACCAAACATTTTGTGCATCAACTTCTTTAACACAATCAACAACAAAGCTAGGAAGTTGGCTAAAACGATGTCAACTTTGAGTATTAAAGATCTTGAAATTGAAGGTCTCAAAAAAATATACATAATGAAGAATTATGAAATAAGTAATCTAAAAAATGTGGAGATCTATCAAAATTATTGGAGATGAATCAAATATGGTCTACACTAATGAGAAAACCATTGATAGAATCTAGGAAGAGTTAGGAGATAAGCCCCAAATTGCAGCTAAAATAGTAAAATTCTTCAACACTGGGAATCAAGAACAACTGAGAAATGTAGATGTGGAAGACATGACATACATTATCATGGAAGTCAATAAAGTTTCAACTAAGAGAAAATTTGTACAAGCAGCGCAAAATAAATGCAAGCTTGTTAAAAAAGAGGTAGATTTATTTAATTCCATATTTAATGTTTGATAGGAAATGAGTGTGCCCTGTTGTTGGGATCATAGTGATAGGTTGATGTTTCTGGATGCATAAAGATAATCTTTATTAAGAAGTAGGGAAAATTCCAACAAGTTTTCAGACATGAGTGAAACGTTGAAGGGGGCCACAATAGTGGATAAATTGATGTATGATTTCTACATTCATTGTAAGGTGAAAATGATATTTTCAAGCACTCCAACATATTAGAAATATACAGATTTGGATATTTCCTATAGGAAAATGATGTCATACAACTATCCAGTTGAGTCATATTGTGAGTAGTTGTCTAAATTTCCCCCCTAAATCTTTTTTATTTCAACAATAGAATTTAGTTAGAAAAAAAGATGGTAGGAGACTATTGGATATGATCAGATTTGGATCATGGACCTAAATGATAGCTCAAAATTCAAAGTGTTCAAAAGTACGCCGAACCTGAGCGACCAGATAGATCTCGTCTTCTTGATTCAGGCACCGCGAACGGTTTGAAAAACCGACACCGTATGAAGAAGTTATCGCGATTTGAAAAGTCCATTAAACTGCAATTTTTGGCCTTTGACCAAGTTTGACTGGGCCTTTGAATATTAAAAAAAAGAGAATATTTCAGGGAATATTCTTGCAATATTCCTCGAAATATTTCCCAAAATCTTCCAGACCAACCAGTGAATGCCAAGTGGCACGTTGTGGGCTATACGATTTGTGGTTTTTGCCAATGAAAGGGTGACATGTGGCCAGCCCGGAGGCTGCCACATGTCCCCGGGTCTGTGTAATAAAATTTGGGTGGAGCCGACCGGAGTTGACCCCGTGACCTTCGAGCACGCACGCCCATGCCTTACCGTTGGGCTATGAATTGGTTCTTAACATTATGGTAAGTGGCATTTATTTAAACTTTGGTAGTTGCGTGTATGGGGGTGCGAGAGGGGCCAGCCCCTCCACATGTGGCCACGGCTCAAGACCAAGGGCCAAGCCCCACCGATGCGTATTAAACCACAACATTTAACTCCGCCACTAGTGCAGTTCACATGCGTGGTTTAAACGCTGTCAGTTAGCGTTAACAGCATTAGACCCCGAAGTTTCCGCCGTTAAGCCTGTCACATGCGAACGGATTGAAAAACCGACACCGTATGAAGAAGTTATTGCGATTTGAAAAGTCCATTAAACTGCAATTTTTGGCCTTTGACCAAGTTTGACTGGGCCTTTGAATATTAAAAAAAAGAGAATATTTCAGGGAATATTCTTGCAATATTCCTCGAAATATTTCCCAAAATCTTCCAGACCAACCAGTGAATGCCAAGTGCCACGTTGTGGTTCGTTGTGGGCTATACGATTTGTGGTTTCTGCCAATGAAAGGGTGACATGTGGCCAGCCCGGAGGCTGCCACATGTCCCCGGGTCCGTGTAATAAAATTTGGGGGGAGCCGACCGGAGTTGACCCCGTGACCTTCGAGCATGCACGCCCATGCCTTACCGTTGGGCTATGAATTGGTTCTTAACATTATGGTAAGTGGCATTTATTTAAACTTTGGTAGTTGCGTGTATGGGGGTGCGAGAGGGGCCATCGCCTCCACATGTGGCCACGGCTCAAGACCAAGGGCCAAGCCCCACCGATGCGTATTAAACCACAACATTTAACTCCGCCACTAGTGCAGTTCACATGCGTGGTTTAAACACTGTCAGTTAGCGTTAACAGCATTAGACCCCGAAGTTTCCGTCGTTAAGCCTGTCACATGCAAACGGTCAACCTTAAATGTTATGGTTAGACCTGATGGGTAATCTGGTGGGTGCCCTAAATTTTGCAAAATTGCCAAAAATAACTAGAGTTAAGTGCAGTTACTCCACAATTAGTGGAGCTTTGTAGGGGTCACTAGAAAAATTGTGTTTTGACTCTATCTTGAGCTGGATTCGTCCATTCTTAGAGTGTGAATAGTCAATTTCAACTATCTCGAACATTCCAGACTCATTGGTGAGGGTTGCAGAGCCATCGGAGGAATTTTGAGCAGGTTTTTGCTTCAGAGAAGTTCTAGGGACCACTAGGGGCCAGCAACAGTTTGAGGCTTAGCCAGTGCAGCTAGAGGCCTTTCTCAGTAATCCAATAGTCAATTTTGTATGTTTTGGACATTCTGGAACTAATGGTGTGGTTTGCAGAGCCTGTAGAGGACTTTTGAAGGCCAATATACTTCAGAGAAGTTCCAGGGGCCACTAGGGCTAGCAAGTGCCAACAACAGTTTGAGGCCTAGCAAGGGTAACTAAAGGCCTTATTTAGCAAACCAATAGTCATTTCTAATTGTTTTGATACTTCTGAATCCAATGGAGGAGTTTGCAGAAGCTTTTGAGGACTTCTAGAGGTTGAGAACCCACAAAGAAGTTTTCAGTGACCCCAGAGCCAAGGGGTGCCACCAGGTGTTGGAGGCGAAACCGGAGCAGCCAGAGGCCAAATTCAGCGAACCAATAGTCTATTCTGACTATTTTTGACATTATGAATCCATTGAATGGATTTGCAGAGTCATTTGAAGACTTATGAAGGTTGAAGAGCCACAGAGAAATTTTGGGCAGCCAAGGGCCAACAGTGGATGGAAGCCTAGATTGGGGATGCAGTGCTCATTTTGAGTGAATGATGAGTCCATTTTGGAGGTTTGATATGTGTTGGAGACAGTAGGTGAGGTTTCATAGACAAAAATAATTCTAAGGAAGTTAGTGCCACAGAGAATCTCAGGGAAGCTTAAGGGCATCGACAAAAAAAGTCAAGTCTAAGGGGACATAGATATGTTTTTAGAGTGATGATAGCCATGACAAGTGTATGATGGTATTCTAAACCCATTGGTTCAGTTCAGATAAACATTGGAGTTGAGTTTGTAACTTGTAAAATAATCTTTTCATCATAATCCCAAGGAGCTAAGTCAAGATGACAAGAGCTCAAGGAGACGTAGCCCACAATATTCGAGTGAACTCCTATATTAAATTTGTTGTTATGTGTTGATGTTTATTTGCTGCATTATATCGCTGTTGCACATGTTTAATTTCAGCAAAAACAAATGGACTTAAAGCACTTAAAGAGTTAAAATACATACATTTGTTTCAACTATAAATTTCCACACAAGTCAAGTATAAGCTAGATCTTTTATTTGTTTAACTGGGTGGGAGGTTCTTGAAAAACATAACAAGTTATCCAACCCATCTTCAGATCAAGATATTTGTAAATTGTTTCTATTTTTCTTAGTTTGTTCCTAGAAATTTGCTTTTGCAACAAAAATATGTTGACAATTTTATATAAAGTCTCAAGGAGAACTCAAAGAAAGGGTTTAGATTCCGAGAGAGATTGTATTATTGTAGCCGAGCACAATATTACTACATATTTAATCAATAGATTCTTCTTTCAACCATTCGCAATGTATTATCTTCCATGTCAGTTTTCTTTGTATTTTCTACATTATATTTTCATCTATGCAATTATTTGAAATTATATGAGATATATCTAAGGCTAAATTAAAGATCAATTTCCCTATTTTCTAGCAATGTTATGTTATAAATAGAGATTTTGATACAATTTGCTTGATTTTATCATACCTTCGAATGAATGGTTAGATTATTGTCCATATTTCATATAATTAAAATTTATGTTTTGTTATAGAACCATTAGAATATCATTCATGTGTGTTTTCTATAGTAACTTATCTCAAAGGATTTGGTGAAGGATATGAAGTTTGTTATACCCTTGCCTCTTTTCTTCTACCACCACAATCAACCCAATTGATTATATGTCTTAGTTGGAAGCTAGCTCGTTGATTAGAAGGTTTTGTCATGCAATTCATAAAAGAGCTCAATTGAATCAAAGCCTATCTTTAAAACAACACTGGTGCCTTGGCATAGTTTTCTAGCCAAAAACTATCTCAAGGATACATCAAAAGGATTCCTATTTCTTGTTTTATAAGGGGAAAACTTAAATAGATGATTATTATTGTTTGTTCACTCAAGAACTTATCGATATTGGGAATTATACCTTTATGAGGTTCATTAGGCAACTTGATGGATCGTTGTGGATGTAGCTCAACGTGGATGCTTGTCTAATAATTTGGGGGTTTAGGGAGATGGAATTTGAAAACTTGAGAATTTGACTTGGGACTTGCACCTTTAGAAGGGTTGCAAGGAAACTTTGTAGATCTTTACCAAGTTTAAGAACTATTTTCAAAGAAGCAACTTTTGAAGGATTTTTGATTCTACTTTCATCTAATCTTTTTCTTTTTAGTGTTACAATCCTTAGGAAGGGGTGTTAGAATATAAAGCTTACCTTTGTAACAAAGTCACCATAGTAACTTGAGCTAGAAGGCATTCCTTCCCAATTCTTATTAGTGTTTGGGGTTTTAGACAAATAAGACCTCCCAAACACTATGTTAGAGAGGCGAATCTACTACAATTTTTTTTTAATATCATATTGTGTTATTGTGTACTCTCTTTCATATGTTCAGCTATGTAGCCCTATCTAGGGTTTCTTCTAGCTTTTTTGACACATTCCTCTTGCACACATGTGTTCATTTCTTCTAAGTAGCGTACTTGTGTTTTAATTTAGCTTCCAACTTTGTTATGCATTGTAAGGATGAAGGGGAGTGAGGTTAACCAAGGGGAGCCCCTAATACCCTACATTAAAAAGCCAATAATTTTTGAAACCCTTAAACAAAAGATAACAAACTTCATTATGTAGATTTAGAATCAACAAAGTGGGTGAATGAGGCACACTTTAGATTAAATTCCATTCAGAGCCCCATTGCATACATGTTTTTTCTTTGGAACAATTATTTGATGCATCACAATGAAGTTTTGACACTTTGTACCATTATATGCAAAATAAATAAACAAATTTTATAAGTATGCATCTCAATAGAGATCTCAATAATTATCCAGTATGAATCTCAATGAAGTTTTGTCACTTTGTACCATTATATGCAATATAAATAAACAAAATTTGCATACTTGGTGTCTAATGGTTTGGTTTTATGTTGATGGACATGTGATCTGAATATAAGAAAAATTAGTTAGAATTTGAATTTTTTATGTTTTTTTTTCATTTGACCTATTCATTTGTTGACTTGGTCACAGATTTTGATCCTATTTTGTGCTGAGTTGTAACTTTGGGGTAAAACAATTTGATCTCATTCAATGTATGATATCATTGATGATAAGGTTAACGCTGAATGGCTTAAGTAAAAATTTAAGATACACATATCTAAAATAGAAAAGACAAATCACTAATTACCATACATTATTCCCTCCTGCTAATTATAATTGATTGAGGTAGAAGTATTTTGTCTTTTGATGTGTAGTGTCTTGTCTAGTAAACAAGCATTTTCTCTTCTGATGTCCACCAAAGATCATATTTATTGTCTATATAGAACAATGCATGCATGGATACCCACACACATTATTAGATTTTGTTCCTAATAAAACTATATGTAGAACTCTTCATTTAGGAAACCCACCTTCCAAGGCATATTTAAATTTTTGAGAGAGGAAGACTAGAATCAAGTTACTACATTAACTTAAGATTTGCCTGAAACATGGAAGAGATGAATTGCCAACCAGGTATTCTAGCAGATTTAAAAGAAAAATATGACCTAGACAAAAAGCCATGTTACTATGGTGGATGTCTTCATTCTCCTGGCATTAATTTGTAACATGAAATCTGCTAGGAGAGACCATGGAAGGCACAATCATCTACTAGAAGCTCTTTTGATGATTGCGCTGAAAGACGCTCTCTAGCCCAGTATGGAAGAGATGTTGTAAAGTTATGTAAACATTTTGACTCGGTCAAATTAAATAACAATAAAAAAAAAAAAAAATCAAATATAAAAATAAAAATAAAAATTATAATTATTAATTAAAACATTTAGCCTACATCAAATAAAAATAAAACAAAAATAAAATAAATAAAGTTAAAGATTATAATTATCAATTATTAATAATTGAACCAGCCTACATCCATTTAGATTCCAAATCTACCAAAAGGGATCAAAACTCAAATCTCTTGAGGTGCAAACCTCTTTTAGAGTGAAAAGAAAAGAGGTTTGATCCCTCTCGTAGCTTGGTAAATCTAGAGTTAAGATGGATCTAGACTGGTCATATAAACATAAAAATTACTTGACAAAAATGATTATTAATGATTATTATTCGACTCTACATATGCAAGGCCTCAGCTGCTCAGCTTACCCTGCACTTTTGAGATGCTCTTTGTTAATTTGCACTTCCTCATTAAAAATAGAGATGCTTTAAGCACCTACCTTAGAAATCTCCAGTATGTTTGTTATCTTTCTGTGCCATTCATTCCTTTTTGTCATATGTAGACATGAATATAATTAATAATTTCGCAACAAAATGGTATCCTCACAGTTTTGATACTGATTGTTGCAAAAAAATAAATTAAAGAAATCAAATTTATTTAACGTTAGTAATATGAATATATGTTGTATTCTTCCTTCAATGAATCAATGGGCAGGCAATGACATCTAAAATAGCTTACAAGCTTCATTTTATCACTCGTCAAGTTGCTTATGAGAAAAATTTAATTCCTTTTAACTTAAGATCCAAAACCTCTTAACCTCCTCCTTCAGAGGAGTAGCTATTGGATAGACATGTAGTAATCCAGATACTTGATTGTAGCCAGATTGTGGCAGTCTGCGGCAAATGTTTTTCACTGTAGCACTGCTCTAAGTCATTTTATTCACCACGTTTGAACAGTTGTAGATGTCTGCACTGGTCCAGAAGACGTGCACTGATTTTGATTAGAGATCCTCTTAGAACTTATGATTGAAGATGGTATTGTACAGTAAGCCGGAAATGGAATGCTCGTTAACTCACCACCTGAGAATCTTAGAAATGTATGCACATGAAGTCACAGAGCATTGGACATGCTTTCGAATGTTCAACGAAAAGAGGTAATCCGGGCTTAAGTTTGATCAGTTCCTTCCCTTGCATGGCTGATTTTGTGGAAAACTTGTTGCAGTGTTGGTTGGCTAACAACATAATCCTTGATTCCAAAGGTATGGCGCTTCACTTCTAATTCATGCAAAAGCATGGCCAATTCAGACAAGCTTCTGATAGGGATTTGAAATCTTCTTTGTACCCACTTCCCTATTACTGGACTGCTGCTGTCTTTGTAAATTGTTTCATCAGGTGAATGAGGAAATAAAGTTGAGACAAACTTATCAATTGATTCAATTTTATCCATTTCAGCCATGACTAGCAGAGAATATGCAGAGCCATAACGCCGTTTTAGTTCTTGTGGTGCAGCAAGGCATTTGAGTTGGCCGTTGACAAGTACACCGACCCTTTTCCTGCATCTTGAAAGAATATTCGTTAATACCATGAGGAATATTTTCAAGCAGAAGAAGTGTTCAAATACGGTTCATTTGTGATCTAAATAAAATATATTGGAGAACCGATACAATCAACCCTTTCTACATCCAGATTTTAGATTCTTACCCAAGTGCTTCAGCTTCTTCAAAGGACTGAGTACAAATCAAAGTTGCTTTTGTAGTAGCACGAGCTGCAATTTGTGTCCATACCTTCTGCCTGCTGACCATGTCAAGTCCTATAGAACGTGCAATGAATTAGAGAAACTCCAAAATACTGGACAAATTCAGTATGAAATTTGAGAAAATAGTTTTCAACTTCACCAAAATAATAGCATAACGCTAGGAGCTGAGAAGATCAAGTGTATTCAAGACATATGCACCAAGTTCCCAATATATATATATCTATCTATTCACCTTCCTGTATATAGGAGCTAAAGCAGTTAAATATGTAGTGAAAGTCTACTTGTCTTACCATAAGTTGGTTCATCCAGTAACAAAACAGTTGGGTCACAGAGCATGGCTGTAGCCACAGCTAGTTTACGATGTGTGGATG
This sequence comes from Pinus albicaulis, assembly GCA_034641835.2. Classification (NCBI taxonomy): domain Eukaryota; kingdom Viridiplantae; phylum Streptophyta; class Pinopsida; order Pinales; family Pinaceae; genus Pinus; species Pinus albicaulis. The sequence continues at coordinate 1,134,948,637 of CM076581.1, forward strand.
TCTTACAATGTCTTAACTTTGTGTCAGCATCCTCTGCTTTCAATTATATCATCCATGAAGATTCAGGAAATATTATCAATTCATTAGAAAAAAGTCCATTTACATGTGTGGGTAATTCTTAAACTACAGCAAGATATTTGAAACTGCAACTTGATACTAGACAATAGTCTTGACATATGGTCTGACAGTACGACTCAACGTGTTAAACAACCTATAAATAACAGAACATAAAATATTTTGTCCATTACATAATCTATAAAGTAGCAGTTGCAGTTTTGAAATCTTGTGCTCTAGCTGTCAAGCTCCTTACCTGTTAGATGCAATGCACTGATGATTGCTTCCACTGATAGATTAGAATTTGCTAACCCCTTCAATGAGGTGAACAGTTTCAGGTGTTCTCTTAATGTTAACGATTGGTACATCAACTGCATGAAGCCAGCGAAAGAATCAAACATTTTCTAAGAGATATTTTCCTTCCATATTCGAAGAGAAAAATTACTAACTGTTTTAGTTGTTATGAATTACATGAAAAAGTTAAAATGATAAATTTAGTCAACACTGAACAGTGCTCTATTTTTGAAGGGAAAAATGTAAGAACACACTGCTCATATTTTATAAAAATAGAATTTACATCAAAGTACTGACCTCAAACTGAGGGCAGAAGCCAATAATATTTTGTTGCATCCAGAAGTTATAGCGAACACTGTTTCCACAGATTATGGCATCACCAGAAGTTATTGTACATTGTCTTCCAAGACAATGCAGCAGGGTGCTTTTTCCAGCCTTTTCTCCGCCAACTAGAACTATGATCTAAGATGCAGAAATCCAATTAATCAATTTTGCTGTCTTTCCTGCAAATTTGGTTGATAAGAATTACATCTTTAAAAACAATCTAAATAGTAAAATGTTCTAGCATCTTACCTCTCCCTGCTGAACTGCCAACCAAATATTTTTCACTGCCCATATTCCTGTTGACTTACTAAATTTCTGCACATGGTCAAGAGTTTCTGGATGAGTGCACAAACAGAATCATAGCAAATGAAAAATAAACATTCAATGAATGGAATTTTCGTCACATTATGCGGTTCCTGTTAACAAATGAACTAATTCATCAACTTTCAGGCAGACTCCATTCCTGACAAGAAAATAAAATTATTCAGTCCATCAGGCAGCAAATCAAACCAAAAGTCAGAGGTGGACTATGAGAGATTACAGTGTATTGAGGATACTATAGGCTAAAAATGGTGAAGCTACATCCCAATACAAATGGGAAAGTAATAAGGGCTTCCAGAATAATAACAGTAACAAACAATTGATAATGGAGACGTTCAATATGACATGGACTGGGCTACAAAACAAAACTAATATGATAGTGTTTTTACCCTTGGAAATTGCGCAAATAAAATTACATATACTAATTTGTCAATAGTAAGTAATATATACTATCCTATGGCACTAGCATTAACATGTGTTTAGTGTGCAAATTGTAATCTCTGACAACTTTGCACAGCCTAACATTTACATGAGCGTAAGACATGCATCTCTGACTAATACATGTATTATCAGACAACAATAGACAGGAAATTTCTAAAAACAAAAATGAATGTGGTGAGATGTCCATAAGAACAGTTTAAAAGGATGTTTATTATTTTCCACAAACACGTTTGAAATACTGCAGAATTAGAGGACAAGGGAAACTGCAACGTATACAGGAAAGAATAAAAAGGAAACTATATTAATCTCCGCGATTGATCAAAAGTGTCCAATGGAATTGTTGGGTACAACAAAAATGAGAGATTAGAATACGCAAGACATCTCCAATTTCATTGTAGTATTAATATATTAAATTTAAATATGCACACACAGAGAGACGCTCGTACATTAATAAAGGGTTATGGAAGTTCACGGCAATTCCTTAGAAAATTAAAAAATTACAAATAAGTACATTCTATTGTACTATGAACATTGATATTTCAAAAAAATACATAAGAATTAGAAATCACAACGATGATGAATGGCGAGTCATACAAAACCGATGATCTGTGAAATGAAGTGAAACTTCATCCTCGTGACCTTAGCATGGAAATGAACATTGCCAATAATAGCAAGGGGATCTTTGGTTCAAATACTGAGCCGATGAGCCCTGATATTGTCAATATAACAAAGTAAATTTCCTTCAAATTGGAAAACATTAATAATACTTTGCTTCAAGTTGGACAAAGCTAAATTTGTTATGAACCAAATTGTTGTTACACGAAGCCCGAAGCACACAAAGCACGTATAATCCACAAGGATAAAAAATATATACATGAATTGATAATAATGAATGATGATTACAGGTGAACACTGTGATCACTTTATATAGTGCTGAAAAGATTGGTCATGCTGAATGGTCGTAATTAATAATAATTATGAATTACATATATTATATAGATAGGATTCATTGCATGTATGATGTCACCCTTCCTTGAAATGCTTCATCCTCGGGCAATTGAAGAAAGGAGGTGGAGATCTTCTGAGCCTTAAACAATTTTGTTGCATTGTAGAAGGACCAATCCATCCTTGGTCGATTTTGTCGAGGATTGTCTTTTGATAAGACTCTTGAATGAAACTTCTTTCATTATGAATCTAAGTATGTTTCTTATTTTGACTCCACGTTATATTGAAATCTTGATTCTTCAGATTGTAAATAGAGTGTCAGGTTTTGTCAGATAAATGTCAACGCTGATAAATTCATTGTTTATTGAGAATGCTTTTGTGATAAGGACAATGATAAAGTGCCTTTATGGATTGTTGCTTCTTGATCTCCACTTCAGGTTATTCTCGAATCACTTTTTGGTATTTAAGTTTCTGTTAGTCGCATTATCAGTTGATTGATAAAATTTCTTCAATAATTCCAAAATGATTTTTAATTTGAATTGATTACGTTTCTTGTGATCAATAAAATTTCTGTCCACAACTTGCAGTTAAATTTTTGAAAACATATTTAACTTAGTTTGGTTGGCAGATGTCTCTTGGTAGACAACTTGAACTTTGTCTTTTGGAAGTAACATTTCCTTTCACTTTAGTAGTTTGACTTTGGTAAAGCAAGGTTTGCCTTTGATGTATTAGATGAGTAATTTCCTTGCCTTTTATAATAAAACTTTATTGATATTTCTCCATTTGTTTCCATGAACCACTTATTTTTTCTTATCTTCTGGTTGTGATTCCCATCTATAGTGGAGTGTCACATCTTCTAGAATTGGTGTTTGATCCTTGTAATGGAAATTATAAAGCACTGCCTTGATCCTCACGATTGTATTTTGAATCTATTTAATTTGAATTTATCATGAGTTGTAGTTACATTCTTTGCTGGTAATATTGAATGGGCATTGAGCATGCCTTAAGGAATTAGTTATTGCTGTAGAAAATTATGCTCTTCTGTAACCCAACCCAGTTTTCAAGTTTTGCATGGTTTAATGCTCAAAAGCATCATAAAACATATGACTGATACGTTTATTAATTTTGCATTTAGCTTGAAAGAAAGAGGGCTACTCTACCATTTTACTTTTCAACCACTGGTACAAGAGAAAATTTGTGAGCAAACATAAATTTAACACTCCTGTTTTTGGTCCAATGACTATGGAAAATCCCACAAGGGGAAAACCAGTCTTAAAGGAGGATTTTATTTGCTTCTTTAGAAGATTCCTACAACAAAAATACAACAAAAAAATGAACTTAACTCTTCCCTAGAAGAAGCATCTCAAAGTTCCTCTTTCAGGTAAGTTCTGAACTGATATTTTAACACACAGTTAGCTCTCCTTCAGCAGAAATTTCGGCCTCATTTAACAGCTCCTTCTTCTTTGGAAATGACCTGTGTGTGGAAATTCCACAAAATTCTGCAACTGCTCATATGAACAATCTGAAATCTAATTTCTTTTCATAAAGACACAATTTCCCTACTAATTGCAGCGGAATAGGAACATAAATAACAGTCACAATATAAAAACACAATTTTTCTAGGGAACCCAACTGGGAAAACCGTCTGCTTGATTGAAAATATTATTGATAGAAGAATGAGCAATAGATCTCTTACAAAAACAATCTTGTTTCAATAGAAACCAATCTGGTTTTCTTTTCTCATACTAAGCTGAAAAACCTGCAAGACTCTGATCCCTACTTCCATATTTCCTTGCGCAAATCCCAAGGAAATTCTTCTATAAATCTGTGCACAAGCCTCTCTTGGTACGTTGATCTAGGGTTGCGAGGGAGCACCCCCCCAAATCCTGCGCTCCCTAAAAAAAATTGTGCTCCCTGGTCTGACGAGAGTGATCGGGGAGCGATCGCTCCTACATCGCCAATGTTATCAAAACTGGACTGGAACCGGTGGAACCAGCCGGTCCGAACCGGGCCTCAGAACCGGAATAGGCCAGTTTGGTACTGAACCGGCCGGTTCAGGACCAGTTTTGTGCAATTTGTACCTTCCCAAGTCAGTGTAAAAAATTTGCCTTTTTTTATCTTTTTATTTTTCTATTTGGTTGGCACACTTCTAATTCTCCCCTAGGCCAACCTAATATTCAAGCCTATGGTCCTATTATTGCTATGCATTTCTCCTTAATCTTTGATTTCCATCCTTTTACTTAAATTTTTAACATTACTATGAAATGACTCATGATGTTTGAGAGTGGTTTCAACCTCGTTGGATTTCACACACACAGTAGAATTTTAGATTTCACTCAAAATCCAACAGAGTTAACAATTTTTTAGGATATCAGGATTGCGGGTATTGCAATGTTTCCATTGGATTTTGTCATGTACGAGGGTAAGGAACTAGTATTTAATAAATAGCAACAATCTCTCTATGTACTCTGCTGTTAGTGGCATTGGTTGTTGAACTCCTTTATCATGACTACTAAAAATGTACCCATCACTCAAACAAAATATTGATTTGACATGCTACGCTCTTTCTATCTTGTTTTAATGCTTAGAGGGCTATATTGATGACGAAGATCCCAATATAGGGAATGATTGCAGACTCAGATGCTACTCATTCTTCAAATGAGGATGCAGAGGATGATTAGGATGATGATTTTGATGATGACATTGACAGTTAGCACTTGTAGGCTGTAGCTATAGTATTGTAGATTGTAGTATCATACTATCATGTTATTTTGGACTATAAAGGCCTTTTAGACCCTGCTTCTTGATGTTCTTTGGTTCAACGATGTTTTTCACTAAGTGTTATTTTGGTTATATGCACTGTGACTTGCCATATAAATGAGAACTTTTGCATATTTGTGTATAGATGGTTAGGATTCATATGGATGCACATAAATATATATGTTTTCCTTTAAAATAAGAATCTTTTATGTGTTTTTGGTAAACTGTTATTTTTTCTTTTTTCTAGTTCTTTATTGGTTGCGGTCCAATTCCCGGCCCACAAGGTTTTTTGGTTCGATCATCGGTTCGGTTCTGATAACATTGCGCATCACTCTCGTTCACTTTGAGAGCACTCACTCCCAACACAATCACATAGAGGATGATGCAGGTGGAAGGTGGGAAAATATGATATCCATTCAATGTAATAGGAAGTCTTAGGAGGCAAATAAGTCATTCTAGAAGTGCGAAGCTTCTCCTCTAGGTACAGGATGGAAGAATGAACGATCAAACTCAAGAACTCCCTATCACAACCCATTTTCGAAATGTTATGCCTCATGGATGCCACAGGGTTGTGATGGGAAGGAAAAGGGGACTCGGGACATGGAAGGGGACAACAAATTGGTTGCTTAATGGAATAATTATATTCACAGTCCCAAGGGTATGAGGGGGAAGGAGGGATGCTTCTAATGGATGGTTCTTCCTCAACATCATACCTAGGAGGGGAAAAGGAATCATCAATGATGGTGATAATGTGAGAATGGGCAAGTTGCGGGATCATGGGTAATGCAGCTACATGGAGAAGGTATGGTAAAACAAGGCCTTTCTTAGTGTCATTATTGGCGTCATAAATGGGACCCGCTATTTCCTGTAACCTTATGCGTGGGAAAACAATGATCCTCCCTTTCGATAGTATGAATAGCTAAGTCACCTGATATGGGGATACGGGGATACGGGGATTCGAGGAATCGGATTCGGGTACAGTGACCCTCGGAACAGGTACTTCTGGGATACGATACATTATATATTATTTTATTAAAAAATATATCTATTTAAAATATATATATATATATATATATATATATATATATATATATATATATTAAAAATTAGATTTTTTTTACACAAATTCATACAAAATTCATTGATTCAAACATAGATTTAAGATCTTAGATACTCATACATGATCATTGATACATTGATACATCATACAATTGTCAAATTTACTCAGAAAGACAAGATAGTAAGATACTGTAGTTTTCTCATTAAGTCATCAGAATCAAAATGTGTTACATAAATACATTGCACCGCAATTCACAGGGTGAACAGTGAACCCAAAGATGCCATGTGTATAACTGTAAGGAGTTGAGTGTATGTAACACATGGAACCGAAGCCACATACATATGCCAAGATCAACCATACTATTGAGTTGAGACTAACCATAATGCATAGATGCCATCATGCCACATATATATTCAAGAAGATGAACAATGTAAATAGATTGATATCGAATTGAGATGCGATATCATATTTACTTACAATAAAAATACTAGAGCGAGAGAAGCCATATATAATTCAAAGGAACCAAGTAATGATTCTGCAAATATGATGTCGTAGATATAATGCATCGAATCATACTAAGCCATACGCTATTGCAATGAAAGAGATACGAGATCTTCGGGTTTTACAGTCATACCATATAGAGCCATATGCCATTTTATACCATGCTATCGAAACCCTATCATTGTTCAATCCAATGATGACACTATAATGCGGCTCAAAACAATAATACAATGCCCAAACGATTTTCAGTGATGCCCATATAATTTTAGCGATGCCAATCCGTTACAAAGGTAATGAGATGCCCATATAAATTATAACGATGCCCATTCAACTCGAGCGATGCCCATGAGACGGAGTGTTCAGCCGTACCCGATTCACGGGGTACGGCCGTATCTGTACAGGGTACGGTCGGGATTCGCCGTACCCTGTACGGATACGGCCGTACCCCATGAATCGGGTACGAATCCGGCCGATTCGTATTTGATTCACCGGATTCGGGATTCGGAGCCCCTGGGGGACGAATCCGGTTTCTTAGATGAATAGGCATATCACTATGAGTAATGTCATGGAGAAAAGGAGAATCAATTTCAATCTCATTGTCCATGTCAGTTTCATAAATAGTGTCATAGTCAAAATGATGGCTGCCCACATCCCATTTTCCCTCATTAATGCATAAGAAATTGGAAATGTCATCATCATAGGGAGCTACAATACTCATGTCTTCAAATGTCATTTCTTGAATGAAAGTCCCCACTTCATCGTGTTGATCCTCATGGACTTCAATGGGACTCTCACTCATGGCATGCCCATTCTCAATCCTTAAATTTGCATCCTGAAGCCCCTCTACGGTATTATGGCCATCGTGATCTCCTATAGATGGATTCCATTCTTCCATATATTCCTCACTTTCATGATCGTCTTCCACATTTGAATTCTCTTCAAGGTCACCCTAGTCATCCAATTGATTACATTCTATGGGGCTTTGTGATTGACTATAATATTTTTCATTGACTAGATCAATCAGGACATAGAAAGTATAAGTGTGACGGACAAGCTCAAGGAGACGACTAGGATCTCTTTCATAAGCACATTGTACATAGTAGAGCTCATTACTCTTTTAGAGTACAATACTCGCGTATAAAATCCTCGTTCCTGTGATCTATCAAATACTCATAAAACTTAGTCAACTCATCCACACATTCTTGTAGTTTTTGAAGCTCTTCATGATTAAGCTTATTGAAAGGAGAGCGAAGTACATTTTCTCTTTCGAGACTAGCCATTTTTCATGATTTTGCATATAATACCGAAATGGAGTCGCCGAGGTGAATTAAAAATGCCTTGATAGATGCTTGCTTCACCCTACAAGCATTAACTTTGAAGTTCAATGAAGAACTAGGGCTTCGTTCTTCCAATGGAGTCACCATATGATATATCAATAATGTCGTATGGGGAACAACACACACGTCTCGTGTCCCCGAATATGGCACCAAAATGTTATCACTCAAACTAGCAGGGGTCCTAGGAGGAGATCCTATAGAGCAACTACTAGGTCAAGGGAAACAATGGAGCGATAGGCCACTGTCACCTCAACTAAGGTTCCCTGCTCTTTACGAACTTTCACCGATGGGAGGAGACCCGGTATAAGAGGAGTCACAAGGAAAGTTGAATCTATGAAAGGATAGGAAGTGACTCCCAAGAGAGACTCAATTAGATAGCTTGCTTGCTTCAAAAGCAAGGTGGTAGGCTCTCTAGGAAGGGCTATGAGGATTTTTGGGTTTAGGTTCGGAGGATATGCCTTAACAAGGGGCTTTCTAGACCAAAGGATCTTTGTGGATGAATGCTTCTATGTAATCCTTGTGGAATTGGAGTTACAAAGATGCGAGACTAGGGTTGTGGGCGAGCCCCCCCTCGCTTGAACACAGTCCCAATTCGCGCTCTGAGCAGGAGCGTTTTGGGAGTACATCGGGAGCCCGCTCCCAAAAACGCTCCCTTCAAGGGAAGCGTTTTCGGGAGTGCACTCCCTACGCTGCAAATATGCTCCCTAACAAAACGGGAGCGTTTCAGGGAGCGCTCAGGAGCGTCCCTCCTTAAAAAAAAGCTTCGAGAGAGATTTTTTAAGAAGGGAGCGCTTGGGAAGCGTTCGCTCCCGAGCGCTTCCTGAACCAAAATAGTGCTCCCGTTCCGACATTTTGACGCTGATGCCCGGCCGCGAGTGGAGTAGGAAGAGGACGACGAGTTTTTTGGAGGGAAAGAAGGGGGGGGAAGGGGAGGGGAAGAAATAAAAAGCCCTCCCTCCCCGTTATTGTCATTCTTATTATTTCAAGAGAGAGAAAGAGAGCAAGAGTGAGCAAGAGAGGAGAGGAGAAAGAGCAAGAAAGGAGAGGAGAGAGCAAGAGAGAGCAAAGGAAATGAGAGGTTGGAGAGAGCAAGGAGCTTGGAGGTAGAGCTTGGGATCGAAGGACAGAGAGGTAGGAGAGTCTAATCTATTTTTTTTTCTATGTGCATTTTTAATTTATTCAAACATGAAAAATTGATTTTTTTTAAATTGATTTTTTATTTTTTTATGTTGCATTTTAATTTGTTGAAAAATGAAAAAATTAAAATTTTTTCTTTCTATGTTGCATTTAAATTTGTTGAAAAGTGAAAAAAATGATTTTTTTTCTATGTTGCATTTAAATTTGTTGAAAAATGAAAAATTGAATATTTTTTCTATGTTGCATGTTTTCCTATTCCCATTTGGCATTCCTCCATTTTTTTGCAGGTTAAAAACTTGAAAGTTTGAAACATCATGGCTATATGGCTTGTGTTAATTTTAGAACATGTTCTATGCCATTTCAGATTAGGGCACAATACTGAAGAAGATAGAACATACTAATAGAACGATAGAAGACAAGCCAAAACAGAGATAATAAATGGTGGCGTTACGGCGATTAGCAGGATGCTTCTACCAGCAAAGTCTCCAATAGGTCATTTAGCCAAGCGTGTCACACATAACCTAGAACAACCCAAACAAAGAATAGTCCATATATATCACAGCTCCAATGCTATCCAGAGAGAGAGAATTCCTCCACAACAATGTGTGTCAAATGAACTCTAAGTCTCTCCAATATATAGGAATCTATGGGGGTGTGTGACACGTCTTTTAATTTAAGTCTATATTTTATTCTAGGCCGACCTAGCACATAAGTGGAATAAATTCAAAGTATATGTTCTGCTCATCCGATCAAGATGATCTTTAGATCAATCTTACACCTCTCCGAAAGAGGAATCCAATAAAAATATTGGGATCGTCATCTGAGTAGCACAACTCGGAGTTTGGACCTAGTTGTCCAATTTTAACACTCCCTCTCAACTAGGGAGAACTCCGTCCACAAGTGCAATCCAAACATCGTGCGTCATCCCGCCGTAACTTGCTTTGCTGGCCTCTTTATTTCAGAACAGAAGTGGGTCAGTCACAAAGACATCATTCCCAGCTGACAGATTCAGCCCAGAGGTCAAAACCTCTATCGGACTCACAAAGAGTCTCCAACCAACCCGAAGTTGGTTCATCTGACCCGAAGTCAAGCAGAGGTCCGAGACCTCACAAGACTTGATCCCAGATCAAGTGGTTGGACCGTGCCATCCTAGATAGAGAGTACGGCAATCTCTGATGCGTCCATCAGTATTTGCTACTAGTCTCTAGCTTTTCCCACCTCATTGGCCAAATGAGAGGTACTCCCCATGAGCCCTGAACTCAATGGGTAGGATGCATACGGGGCACATAAATATGAGAGGTGAACCAACTCAAAATCACAACGGTGGGGTCCAAGCACACCAACAAGGTTTGGCAAGCCTAGCCTTGTGGTTGCTCATAGCTCCGAGAAGCTGTCCCTAAAGCCCCCCAGAGCTCCTCGAGCTCATCGTCCAACAAGACCCACATCATAGGGTCGTTCCACGATACCAAGTCTCTCACGGAAGGTTAGGAACTTGACCTTCCCCAGGGGCTTAGTGAGAATATCCACGACCTGCTCATCAGTTCGTATATGATCGAGTCTTATGGCGCCTCGCTGTACCATATCCCGGATGAAATGGGACCTGATATCAACATGCTTGGATCAATCGTGGAACCCAGGATTCTATGACAAATGAATCTCCCTCTGGTTATCACAAAGGGTAACGGTGGCATCTAACACATGCTCGAACAACTCACTGAAGAGCTTTTGCAACCAAGTGACTTCACAACGGGTCATATATGCAGCAATGTATTTGACCTCAGCGGTGCTCGAGGCTACCGACTTTCAATTCCTGCCCGAAGCAGATCTACTTGTGAAGTAGCATCCAGATGTGCTCTTACGATCCACCACACTGCCAACCCAATCAGCATCAGTATATCCATGGAGTGTCATACTCCTGGCAGTGTATCTCAGCCCATGGTCTATCGTGCCTCAAAGATATCTCAAGAGTTTCTAGGCACCAACCCAGTGAATGTTATGATCAACCATGTGTTGACTCAAAGTGTTCACTGCACAGCATACGTCCGGACGGGTGTTCACTAAGAACATCAGGGTCCCTATGAGTTGACAATACTCAGTAGGACGGGCCCAGCAGCGCTGCCACTCAACTTCTTAAAGTTGAGTTCCATCGGTGTCGATACGGACTTACAGTCCATCATACCAGAAGCTTCATAGTGTATTTTCCTTGAGAAAGGAAAATCTCGCCAGGTCTCTGCTAGACCTCCAGGCCTAGGCATCAGTCCTAGGTCCTTCATCTCGAACTCAGTAGCGAGCTCCCTCTTACACTGATGAATGGGGTCAGCGCCTGTCAGGAAGAGGTCGTCCACATATAGCGCCAGAATGAGAGGCTTCCCCTGGACAACCTTGAATTAAAGGTTCGGATCAGCATTCCTTCGAATGAAGCCCAGCTTCATCAAGTAGCTATCTATCCTCTCGTACCAAGCTCTGGGTGCTTGCTTCAGCCCATAGAGGGCTTTCTTCAACCTGCAGACATGGGTGTCCCTATCCTGGACTTCAAACCCCAGAGGTTGCTCAACATACATCTCTTCCTTTATCGCATCATGCAGAAATGCGGTCTTTACATCCATTTGATGAAGACTCCATCCTTGCGTAGCAGCAAGGGCTATGATTGATCGAATGGTGATCCATTTGATGATTGATCCATGCTTGATTTTGTATCGAGGTGACAACAACTTTGCTTTGATTTGTGGTCTAGGAACCATCACCCTCGCATCCTTGCAGATTTAGATACTTTACAGCTTTTTCAAATGATTTACGCTCATATTGTACTCATGGCTGCTAGATACCCCTGGTATTTATATGGCTTCTTGATTTTCCTTGGAATTTCCCTCTCTGAAGCCATATGTCTCTGAGCCATGAGGATCTTCTTTCATTCAGCAATGGTATCTGCTCAGGAGCATATATTCTCCCTCTTAATGCCAACTCCTCTTGTGAGAGAAGACATCTATAAGAACATCCTCTCAAGGATTTCATAGGCAACATATCAGATAAGTCAGAGTGTATCAGATGTCTCTGTCACACTTGAGGAATGAAGAAAAATCCCCTATGCTTTCCTTTGTTGCAACCCTGACAAATGCCTTCATGATTATTTTGAAAGCGGGCATCCCAGACACCAACTCGAAGAGGGCTTTGAAATCATGTGCCCGAATCTTATTCTCTCATTGTCAAGGCCATACAAGAATCATAGCCATATACTGCCATATATCTGTCATGCATCTTGACATGTATCATGTTTTGTCATTATCATACATATCACTATCATATTCATCACTGCTAGACAGAACTGAAGATATCAAACTTCATGGTTATATATGATTTTTCATATGCCTCACAGACCAACTTCATATAGATACTGCCCTATACAGTGAGGTCATATATTCTTTACCATCTGTCACTGTTCTAAGGCTCATCGACCAGCCATCTTAGATTTCCTTAAACAACATTCAAAGACAGCCAAACTTTCCAAGAATTAATTTTACATACCTCTTCTTTTGTCTGCCTTCTTACAGTAGATTTCCAACATCATTGCCCTAAACAAGTAGATGGCCCAATCAAAGACAATAATTTGGCATCCTGGCATTAGTGATCAAATGGTACCTGCTTGAGCTAATGGAAAGCATTTGATGAAGCTTGGTCAGGTTAGGGCTTCTTGTAAATCATTATTGTTCCAAAACTTCCTCATTTCAGCTGCAGCCTTTCTTGTCATACCTGAAGATGCCCTTCGCTGTCTCTAAGGGTTGATATGAACCCTTGTTAGACATCTCAGCCCTTTCTGAAGTAACAAGTCTGAAGTGCAGCTGTACCAAGAGGGAGATTATACCTCACATTGTTTTGCAAATCAGCCCACAAATTTTGGCCTACCCTTTCTGTTCTTGAAATCAGATCTGTAATGAAAAATTATCATGTCACTGTCACCACAGAAACTCATCACCAAATTGTGATCATTGTAACCGCATTGAATCTTATTGTCATCACTGAATCTCTGTAGCTTCTTTATATTATTGATATAAGACTTCTAGATATCAGAATTCATGTCACTTAAGAAAGAGAGGGCCACAATCGCTACATTTAGGGGGCTTGTGAGGTAAAGGCTTGGGAGACGGAGCAGACAGAACGGTGCCATTTGCGGACAACACGTACATGTCCTCTGCTTTCATTCTTTCCTTCTGTACTCCTAATGGAGCCATTACAATAAGCTGTTGTGATTTGGAAATGGCAGGATCATGGACTTTGATAGTGATGCTGCCACCTGTGCCTGAAACCCATTCGAGACTGTGGAATTTCTTACAGAGCTCGGCAGTCAGCATCTTCGTCTCGATCACTTCCTGGCTTAGCACTTTGGCGTAAGAAGGGTTAGACAGAGTACCCGCTGCATCTGTCATCCTCATTCGGGCTCTCAACTCCACCCAAAGAGCCAAAAAGAAAAAAACATGGGGAGAAGAACTAAGCATCTCCATCCCATCTTCAACATGTGCCCTGGCTCTAATTGCTCGTCCCTTCCACAATTGAATTCAGTGAATACGAAACACTTGAACTCGGTGGCCACCCAAAATTCACAAAGGGTATTCAAAATTGGAATTTCAATCCACTGCCAGAACATACCCTGCTTACACAGATTTGCAGCTTCATGAATCGACCTTCCACTACATAACAGTGACTTGGAGAACCATAGTGATGAAGGTTCGATATCACTTTAATGAACTCAAGTTCACTAAATTATTTAAATTAACCGATTTCTGCCACAGCGATCCTGCCCACGACCATTCCTTTTCAAAAAACAAAACCTACGAGTCTCTTAAATCCACGATATCGGGCTTCGCAGGGTCCACAACATTCAAAACAGCGTCAACAGCTAAAGGAGCAAAAACTTCGATGGCCTTTCCAAAGTCTAGTGGAGAGCTTTCGAGATGATGGTCGGGTGAACCCCCTTTTCGAGCGAATTCATGTATTGCTTCAAGACCACGACCACTCCCCCGTGAGAAGATCAAGACCATGACCCCGCAACGACCACGACCATCGTAGAGCCATCGCCGGTTACAGTCCGACCAATTTGCAATTTTCATAAAGAAATGGAATCTGATCCACTGTTTCAAACCTTAATCCACCAAGCTCGATGCACAACGACAGCTCATGAGACCTGTTCACCGCTATCCACAGCTCAATACGTAGAACATCATAAATTATTGCCAATTCGATCCACTGCCGTGAACCCTCATCCACAATTCCTCAAACTCTAGAGCCCGTGTCACAACTCGTTTTCGAAATAGAATCACGCGAAACTTATCCACACTTATCCACAGCTCAATTTCCAGAAAATCATATAAAAAATCACAATTCGATCCACCGCTGTAAATATCGAGCAACAAAACCTCAAATTTTAAAGCCCGGGACCTGTGTGACTTGTCGTCTTAAAGCCAAAGGAAGTGAATGCCCTCTCGTTTGCAATAATTCAATAAGCTATTTAGGATAGTGAGCGAGATGTTGTGGATAAGAAGACGCGACGTGGGCCAAAAACATAGTTAAATCTGCAAGCTCCTTGGCCGCAGCGGGATCACTGCCCATGGACGCTGATTTGAGAGTGGCGTGCTGTTGAAAAACCGCTAGGCATGAATCGAAGTGGCGAATCAGTAATAAAAGCTTGCTCTCATATCCTTGCGGATCGTATTTCATGCGAGATTGCAATGATGGGAGGCTCAGCTTCTTGGCGCTTCGTCCAGAGGCACTCATAGAGGTCTCAGCTGAAGACGGACTGGTCAATGGAAATTATGGAATATGCAATGCAGCCATTGTCGACGCTGCCATGGCTCAAAGTTTCAATTTCCAACACCTCTGACCAGTGCAGGCTTTAAAAACGACAGAATAACAGAAACAACGTTCGTTCGTCTTCCCTGTGTTGTGGTGTTGAGACCATCCGCAGCTGCTTTGGTGGTGTTTACAGTCGAAGGCAGGCGCACGCATCATCAACCAAAACAAAAAACAAGCTGCCCATTTGCTTCACGGAGGCCTTGCTGTAGTGCTATGGCCTGCGGCCTAGCACACAACAACCTAGAGTCTTCAGTCCTAATAGAGTTCGGCCTTTATTACAGCACATAATAAACCCACGGAGCTCCTTCTTCTTGTTGTGGTAGCTGCATCTAGGGCACACAAATTTGGACATTGTCTTCCCCTAGCTCTGATACCATGTTAATTTTAGAACATGTTCTATGCCATTTCAGATTAGGGCACAATACTGAAGAAGATAGAACATACTAATAGAACGATAGAAGACAAGCCAAAACAGAGATAATAAATGGTGGCGTTACGGCGATCAGCAGGATGCTTCTACTAGCAAAGTCTCCAATAAGTCATTTAGCCAAGCGTGTCACACATAACCCAGAACAACCCAAACAAAGAACAGTGCATATATATCACAGCTCCAATGCTATCCAGAGAGAGAGAATTCCTCCACAACAATGTGTGTCAAATGAACTCTAAGTCTCTCCAATATATAGGAATCTGTGGGGGTGTGTGACACGTCCTTTAAGACATTTAAGTCTATATTTTATTCTAGGCCGACCTAGCACATAAGTGGAATAAATTCAAAGTATATGATCTGCTCATCCGATCAAGATGATCTTTAGATCAATCTTACATATCTCCGAAAGAGGAATCCAATAAAAATATTGGGATCGTCATCTGAGCAGCACAACCCGGAGTTTGGACCTAGTTGTCCAATTTTAACAGCGTGGCATTTTCTTCTTGTTGGTTCCGTTTTTTGTTATTATGGTGTTAGAGAGTAGAAGAAAGAGGCCTATTCTAGAAGAGGAGGATGAAGAAGTGGGTTATAGTGGATATGATGAAAATCCCGAAGAGGAGTAGCAAGGTGAGGAGGAAGGGGAGAGTGGAGATAATGAGACCACAGTGACACCAACTAAAATTGACCAAACACCATTGTGGAAATACGCTACTAGGGTTGAAGCAGGGAAAGGGGGTGGAACCACTAAATTTTTATGCCCCCATTGCAATACACAATACACAGGTTCATACACCCGTGCTAGAAGACACCTTTGTGGGAAAAGGCCATGGGATGGAGATAAAAATATAGGAATCGGCAACAGATAGAGCCAAATACATAAGGGAAGAGGATGAATCCCAATACAAATCTAAAAGATCTAAGGGTTTCATTGAATCTTATGCACCATCACATCATGCACAAAGAAGTCCATCAACTTCCACCCATGGCAGTGGATATGGAGGCACACCTGGCACAGGACCAAACATCTCTTTAAGGCGTAGAACCATATCAAATTTCCTTGCGAAGGGTCTAGGAGTGATGTGGATTCAAAAATTTTCCGGTTTCTCTATGCATGTGGGGTACCATTCAATGTTCTTCGCTCACCTTATTGGCATGAAATGGTTTCTGCCATTAATGATGCCCCCAAAGGATACAAGAGCCTTGGGTATGACAAGGCTAGAATCGTGGGACTTGATCATGAAAAAGAAAAAATAACTCATTCTTTGAGTAGAATGACAAGTTCTTGGAATGAGCATGGGGTGTCCATTGTATCTGATGGATGGAAAAATGTAAATGGCAAGCCATTGATAAGTGTTCTTGTTGTGTCTGTTAGTGATGCAATATTCCTTTCATCATATGATTATTTAGATAAGTTCAAGACCGACATCAACATTGCAGAACCATTACTTGCAACAATTGAACGTATTGGGCCATACAATGTCTTCCAAGTCATCACTGATAATGCTGCTAATTGTAAGGCAACAGGAGCAATTACTGAGGATAAATACCCCAACATATTTTGCTTTGGGTGTTTGGTTCACATAATGAACCTTTTGATGCATGATACAATTAAAAACAAACAACCTCAATACAGATGGCTCGGTGATTTGTACAAGAGAGCCAAAAAAATGAAATGATTTATTACAAATCATAGCAATAGCCATGGGCTTTTCCGCAGTCACTCAAGATTGGAGTTGTTGAAGATTGCAAAGACTAGATTTGCTAGCTATTACCTCACCTTCAGGCGCCTTTTGAAGGTAAGAGAGTCATTGGCAGCCATGGTATCAAGTCCCCACAGGAGCCCCACACTCTTGGCAGGTGTCCCATGACTTGTAAGTTGTAGGATGTCATGGCAGCATTCATTCCATCACTCGAGACCTTGTAGAGGATTTACAGGCATCTCTGATTCATATGGAGACCCATGGGGTCATTTTTGTGCCCCCACGCCCACTGGGATCATCACAAGGGGCCACCCCATTGTCCATCATATTCTGAGGAATTTAGTCCTCATTATGGCACTTCAGGACATTACTAGGCCTTTGGAGGGCTCCACAACATGTATACATTATTATCTACCCCCCTGTGAGGCTTATTTTTTCCATTTTGAGCTAGTTTGGTGGGCTTGTCACCAATAGGGGTGTTATTTGCACATTATTTTATCATTGGGGACTAATGTAGGCCCATAGGCTAATTCAAACTCCTTAGGAGGCTATATATTGATGTTAGATACATTCATTTGTATCATCACTTGAATTGGGATGTATCTAATCATAGAGAACTTCACATTTTTTCCCTTGGAGGACTTTTTTTGGAAATGCATGAATTTTGATGTATGGATTTGGGCTATTTCTCTTGTCTTTGAGCTTTGTCTTGCAACCAAATGTTGGTTGGATATACTCTATAGCATTGTGAGTAAATTTTACTGTCGTTATTCTTGTTGCTGCATGCTACTAAAATTAGGGCTAGTTGCTGCATGATTAAAATGTGGAATTGACCATGTTTTAGCTAATTGTATGTATGGGTCAATGTTATATGAATGAAATGTCCTAGAGATTATTTATCTCAATAAGCTTGCATCATTTGCTTGGAAGTATAAATGCTTGAAAGTCACTTTTCTTTTCTTTCTCACAACATTGGACGAAGTTGACTTTCTAGGCCTCCTTGATCAAGAAACCAAGTTCTTACCCATCATCATCCTTGACTCCATATCCCCAAGTGGATTAGGCATTGATCCCTAAGAAGGGTGGTCATTCCCTTCACCTTTTTCATCTTTTTCACTTTTTTCCCAAGTCTAGCCCTCAAGGGTCACCTAGGGCATCAATTTCCCAGGAATTTACCTAAGGAAAAATTTCGATCTCCTACAGGTTACTGTGCTGGTGGGTCCCCTCCCTCTCCTTTGAATTTGAGGCAATTCTAACGGTGGAATCTCCAGGAATCTCAAGCCCTAGCTTTAAGATTGAATTTTCCTAGGCATCCCCAAGGCTAGACCTCAACAGGATCAATTCAACCTTTTGGAGTAAATTTTATTGTTTGGTCCTTTTCCTTCACCTCATCCAGGATAGCAGCATCATTGGTTGCTATATTCCATCCCCGAACTTGGACTGAGTTCACTTGGCCTCGTGTGGTCCCACTTCTCATCAAAGATTATTTGTCAAGGACGATTTGGGAATCCAAGTTTCCCAAGGACTATAGGGATTGAGAACCTCATCTATAAGCCCAATCCTTCTCTCTCAACCCTCCAATCCTCATCCCTTACCCCTAGTGGACCAAATCCCTTGCTTGATGAGCAATCAAGCTCCATTCTTCACTCCATCCTAGGGAAAGGGTTTCCTGGGTCACTTTCCACTTATCCATTGATACATACTTTACAAGTGATTTCTACACTACTGGGACTCCTCCCATCGGTGAAAGTCTATAAACAGCATGGAGTCTTAGCCGTGGTGATAGTGGGCTAAACCTCCGCCGTTGCCCTTGGTCTAGTAGTTGCCCTATTAGGAACCCCTTTAGGTCCCCTGCTAGTTTGAGTGGTAACATTTTTGTTAATATTGCTGGAGACACGAGACGTGTTTTGTTCCCCATACGACATATTGACATATCATTTTGGCGAATCCATTGGAAGAACAAAGTCTTGGTTCTTCATTGAAATTTAAGGTTCATGCTTGTAGGGTGAAGCAAGCATTTTTCTAGGCATCTTTAAATTCACCCTGGCAACTCCTACATATTTTTCACACATATCTTAAATAGGTTGTCT
Organism: Pinus albicaulis; assembly: GCA_034641835.2. Taxonomy (NCBI): domain Eukaryota; kingdom Viridiplantae; phylum Streptophyta; class Pinopsida; order Pinales; family Pinaceae; genus Pinus; species Pinus albicaulis. The sequence continues at coordinate 1,134,967,875 of CM076581.1, forward strand.
TTTTGTAATGAATTTCCCGCTTTGGACATCGATAGCATCCCTGGTCACCCCAATCATGTCACAGGAAGGATGGTACATGGGGTACGCGTGTTCGATGGTGATCCAAGCTCTGCAATTAACCATGTTGAAAAATTTAATGCACATACCTCAAAGGAGAAAGTGGCCCACTAGGATGTCCTTATGTTGTTATTCTTTAGTTCCCTCTATGGTCATAACTCATGGTTGCAAAATCATGAACCTAGGAACATCTCATCTATTGAGGAGTTCATTGATGCCTTTCTTAGACATTTTCCGGTATGCCCCACATTGAGCTTTCAAGAGGAAGCCTTCATCGAGCATCATCAAGACCTTGAGAACCTAAGTGATAAATGCAAGGATGAGTCCTCTTTGGGTCCACATGATGGAAAGGATGATTTTGAGAACACATGTGTTGGGGAGGATGACACCACAGAAAGTGAAGTTGAGACTAGATTTTCCTTTCTCAAGGATATTACTCTCGATGAATCTCCTTTTGAGAACCTTGAGAAAAGTTTTCCCATTAAACCCTTGGAAGATGACATTAAAGATTACTTCCACATTGAAAAGGGAAAATGGGAAATTATTAGTCCTCGATTTGATTGTGATCCCATTTATGACATTGATAATGAGGATGAGGTTGAGAATAGTATTCCTTTTCTCTCAAGCATTACTTACGACGACATATCCATCAATACTCTTTGGAAGAGGGATTACTATTTGCATGAGGGGCAGTCAGAGGTGGTTGATTCTCCTTTTAGGGAAGACTCAATCTTCGGAACTAATAATTATGAAATCAATAAGGATCCCACCTATCTTCCTTATGATTCCGTATTCAAATCACTTGAGACTTTAGATTATGATTTAGAGGAAGAGAGACCAGTTGGATATCATTTTTCACTCCCCCCTTTGTCTTTTCCCCTTATTCATCATCTTGAGTCTCCCACAAGTGATTCCCTCACCCCTTGTCACATAACCTCAGGTGTCCATAAGTCCTTTTCCCCTTTCGAGTGTAGTGTCAATAAAGAGCCCGCTTTATCTCTTCTGGCACCCCCTTGGGATCATGATCTATCCATAATCTCCCCTTTCAAATCAGATCATGAGCAACATACTTGTGTTTCTCCATCTCATCAACATCCCTCTCTTATTAATCATAACCCTGTGGAGACAATCAAATATGACATAAATGATTATGGAGATAATATGCCCGAGGTTGTCATCCATCGAAGTTTTATGAGCCTAGTCATTGACATCTCTATATTTTCGGTAGAAGAGAGGATCTCATGGACTATATTTCCTTTTCTTACCTCTTCTCTCCTGATCGTCCATGAGTGGTCACCATGCCTTCCCACCTCCCACACGTTTGACCTTCCATATGGTTGGATTTGCATTTGATTCGGGGTTGGCTACATGAGTAATCATATAGGAAGATATATTTATATCGATGTGATGATATGTTGGTTGCACTGGCTTTATGATTACACTTAGTGGTACAATGTATTATTTGCATGTTAGGGTAGGATGCATTGCATGATGATTTTTGAATTAGAAACCTCATTCGATATTTCTCATTATAGATTAGCTACATTTAAATTAAAAATTGCATATTTTGTTACTCGTTGGTTTTATGGGCTAACATTAAGCATGGGTGATCATAAGACACCGTGAAAAGCATGCTACCCTGTGGCTTTGATCTTTGACATGTGTCGATAACAGGTCTATGGTGACCAAGAGATTGCTGGAGTTCCTGTGACCTCTCGTTCAAGTAGCCTTGCCCACTTCTTCGAAAGATGACGTCCCAATTGGAGCCAGATGTTACCCACCACTTCGTGGGTGATATCCCTAGGAGAAAAATTTTCTCCACGATGGACCTCAGCCGGCAACTAGTAGCCCCTTGCAGCTTCTTACTAGCTCGTTGTGCCATTTCTCTGCTACCTGAGCTCGCCATGTGGTCCCTCACCCATCTGTATTGATCGTATGTTTGAAGGTGGGCATCCCGAAGCTAAAGGTATGTCTTGTCATTTGGTAATTGAGTATTGGGTTTACTTATCATGGATACTTATGGGCATGGATTGATGGGTGGATTTGGCAGAAAGAGTGGACTTAGTCTGTGCTCTTGTCCCCTTGATCTCTTTTGGGTGTTACCCTTGCATCTTAGTCCCATGGGATCTCCTTTATTGACCATTTGGTTCTAGGGTGGTACTACTTGGGAAACACCGACTTTGGGTGCATGGTCCTGCTCCTTTATTCGTATATATTACTCCCCTTCCACTCATTATACTCCCATTCATCATTTCTCCCTCTTGGGTCCACATGGGGTCAACTTCCCTATCCCCTTGCCCCCCACCTTGGGTCAGGCTTGGAGTGATGCCCCGGAGGTTGAAGCAACTAAAAGAAAAAGAAAAAGCATAATTGGCCACACTTAATAGGAAATTGTACCACAAAATGAAAAAGATGGTCAGGATAGAAATAATTAACACGTGGGCAAAAGCCAAGTCATGAGCTCTGCCCCTTACCCATGGCCATCACCCTGGTTCCATAGGCCCTAGATGAGCCTCATTTATCATACAAGAATCCATGATTGTCCCAACCACCCTTGGAGGGCAATGAACCGCCCTACCTTAAAGGGGTAATCATTGTTATATCTGATACATCACGCTCTTATCCTTGAACCCCAAATAGTTAATTAAAGAAAATTCAGAAAAGGAAAAAGGCATATAGAGAAGGATGGAAAAATCAAGGTTGAGACACCTCATGTACCACGACTGCTCCCTTTCACACATTATATACCCTGGTGTGGGCTTCCCCTTATCTGGATGCTCCTATGCTCTGATATATGGCCCAGGATTGCCCGTCTCATTCCCTACTCCATTTCACTCATTTGTCACTTGCCACCCCCATTCAAAGGATGTACCTTCGACTTACTATCCCCTTTAAGCGCTGAAACCACTTAATAAGGTACATCGCTAACCCCCTTTACAGTATGGAGACAGTAGCACATGCCAAAACCCACTATGAAAGGGCATGCCATTGTGAAGTGTCCACTTTGTTACCCATGATTTGTAAGCCCTTTACATGATTATTCTAATGACTGGTTGTACTAGAAGCCTAGGGGACACAATGGATCTTATGCAGGATTACAGATGGTTTCCATTTGGGTTTGGTCTCCCTATACGGGACCCTAACCCCCAAAGGGCTACATTGGCACATATAGGGTGTGCATAGAGAGCCATGGGCCTCCACAATAGCAGACAACACTCCACAGATACTCATCGACCTTCAGAGACTACTAGCGATCCACTTTTGGGATGATGGTGATGTGCTTGGTAAACTATGCCCAGCAGGCCCCACAAAAGCCCCACACTCTTGGCAAGGTGTCCCAAGACTTGTACGATATCATGGAAACATTCATTCCATCACTTGAGCCCTTGTAGATGATTTACATGCATCTCTGATTCATATGGATACCCATGGCGTCATTTTTCTGCCCCCACACCCACTGGGAGCACCACAGGTCTACTACTTGGAGAACAGGGGGCCACCCCCTTGTCCATCATATTTCGAGGAGTTTATTCCTCATTATGGCACTTTAGGACATTACTAGGCCTTTGAAGGGCCCCACGACATCTATACATTATTATCTGCCCCCCTGCGAGGCTTATTTTTTCCATTTTCAGCTAGTTTGGTGGGATGGTCACCAATAGGGGTGTTATTTGCACATTATTTTATCATTAGGGGCTAAAGTAGGCCCATAGGCTAATTCAAACTCCTTAGGAGGCTACATATTTATGTTAGATACATTCATTTGTATCATCGCTTCAATTGGGATATCTCTAATCATAAAGAACTTCGTATTTTTTTCCCTTGGAGGACTTTTTTTTGGAGATGGATGAATTTTGATGTATGGATTTGGGCTATTTCTCTTGTCATGGAGCTTTGTCTTGCAACGAAATGTTGGTTGGATATACTCTATAGCATTGTGAGTAAATTTTAATGTCATTATTCTTGTTGTTGCATATTGCTAAAATTAGGGCTAGTTGCTACATGATTAAAATGTGGAATTGAAGATGTTTTAGCTAATTGAATGTATGGGCCAATGTTATATGAATGAAATGTCCTAGAGATTATTTATCTTGAAAAGCTTGCATCATTTGCTCAGAAGTATAAATGCTCGAAAGTCATTTTCTTTTCTTTCTCACAACATTGGATGAAACTAACTTTCCGGGCCTCCTTGATCAAGAAACCAAGTTCTTACTCATCATCATCCTTGACTCCATATCCCCAAGTGGGTTAGGCATTGATCCCTAAAAAGGGTGGTCATTCCCTTGACATTTTTAATCTTTTTCACCTTTTCCCATGTCTAGCCCTCAAGGGTCACCTAGGGCATCAATTTCCCAGGAATTTACCAAGGAAAGTTTCGATCTCCTACAGTCTACTGCGCTGGTGGGTCCCCTCCCTCTCCTCCGAATTTGAGGCAATTTTAACGATGTAATCTCCAGGAATCTCAAGCCCTAGCTTTAAGATCGAATTTTTCCTAGGCATCCCCAAGGCTAGACCTCAACAAGATCAATTCAACCTTTTGAAGTAAATATTATTGTTTGGTCCTTTTCCTCACCTCGTCCAGAGTAGGAGCATCATTGGTTGCTATATTCCATCCCTGAACCTGGACTGGGTCCACTTGGCCCCGTGTGGTCCCACTTCTCATCAAAGATTATTTGTCAAGGACGATTTGGGAATGCAAGTTTTCCAAAGATTATAGGGATTGAAAACCTCATCTATAAGCTCAGTCCTTCTCTCTCAACCCTCCAATCCTCATCGCTTACCCCTAGTGGACCAAGTCCCTTGCTAGAAGAGCGAGCAAGCTCCATTCTTCACTCCATCTTAGGGAAAGGGTTTCCAGGGTCACTTTCCCCTTATCCATTGACACATACTTTACAAGTGATTCCTACACTATTGAGACTCCTCCCATCGGTGAAAGTCTGTAAAGAGCAGGGAGTCTTAGTCGTGGTGACAGTGGGCTAAGCCTCTGTCGTTGCCCTTGGTCTAGCAATTGCCCTATTAGGAACCCCTTTAGGTCCCCTGCTAGTTTGAGTGGTAACAAAGCCCAAAATCAAACTTTTATTCTTCTTCTTGGATTATCCTTGCCTTCTAGACCTTCACTCTTCTTTTCATGCTTCTCCCAGCTTCAGATCGAACTTCTTCTTGAGAGATCGAACTTGTGAGTGAGTGAGTGCCAAATGAGGTCGAATCTTCCTGTATTTATAGCCTTTCAAAACGGACAAATTCGCTCCTTTAGACCTGTTACCCACCACTTCATGGGTGATATCTCTAGGAGGAATTTTTTGCCATGATGAACCTCAACCGCAACCCCTTACAACCTTCTTCTAGCTCGCTGTTCCATTTCTCCGCCACCTGATACAACCATGTGGTCCCTCACCCATCTGTATTGATCGTATGTTTGAAGGTGTGTCTCCCAAATCTAAAGGTATTTCTTGTCATTTGGTAATTGAGTATTGGGTTTACTTATCATGGATACTTATGGGAATGGATTGATGGGGGGATTTGAAGGAAAGAATGGGCTTATTTTGTGCTCCTGTCCCCTTGATCTCTTTTGGATGTTACCTTTGGATCTTTGTCTCGTGGGATCTCCTTCATTGACCATTTGGTTCTAGGGTGGTACTATTTGGGACACCCGACTTTGTGTGCGTGGTCCTGCTCCTTTATCCAAATATATTATTTCCTTTCTGCTCATTATACCCCCATTCATCATTTCTCCCAACTAGGTCCACATAGCCCCCATGGGTCCACATAGGGTCAACCTCCCTATCCCCTTGCCTCCACCTTGGGTCAGGCCTGGAATGATGCCCCCGAGGTTAAAGCAACTAAAATAAAATGAAAAAGCATAATTGGCCATATTTAACAGGAAATTGTACAATAAAATGAAAAAGATGGCCAGGACAAAAATAATTAGCACGCGGGCAAAAGCCAATGCATGAGCTCTACCCCTTTCCCATGGCCATCACCCTGGTTCCATAGGCCTTAGATGAGCTTTCTTTGTCATACAGGAACCCATGATTGTCCCAACCCCTGGAGGGAAATGAACTGCACTACCTTAAAGAGGTAATCACTACTATATCTGACACATCATGCTCTTATCCTTGAGCCTTGAACAATTAATTAAAGAAGATTCATAAAAGGCAAAAGGCATATAAAGAAGGGTGGAAAAATCATGGCCAGGACACCTCATGTACCACGATTGTTCCCTCCTACACATTATATACCCTAGTGTGGGCTTCCCCTTACGTGGCTACCCCTATACCCCAATATGTGGCCCAGAACTGCCCCTCTCATTCCCTATTCCGTATTCCGTTTCACTTATTTATCACTTGCTACCCCCATTCAAAGGATGTACCTTGGACCTACTATCCCCTTTAATGGCTGAAACCACTTAATAAGATACATGGCTAACCCCCTTTGGAGTGTGGAGACACTAGCACAAGCCAAAGCGCACTACGGAAGGGCATGCCATTGTGAAGTGCCCACTTTGTTATCCATGATTTGTAAGCCCTTTTATACGATTATTCTAATGATTGGTTGTACTAGAAGCATAGTTGACGCATTGGAACTTAACAGGATTGCAGGTGGTTTCCATTTGGGTTCGGTCACCCTAAACGGGGTCCTAACCCTAGAGGGCTACATTGGTACACATAGGGTATGCGTAGAGAGCCATGGGCCTCGACAGCAACAGACAACACTCCACGAACCCCCATCTGTGTTCAAAGACTACTAGCGATCCACTTTTGGGATGATGATGATGTGCTTGGTACATTATGCCCAACAGGCCCCACAGGAGCCCCACACTCTTGGCAGGTGTCTCAAGACTTGTACGATGTCATGGCAACATTCATTCCATCACTTGAGCCCTTGCAGAGGATCTACAAACATCTTCGATTCATGAAGACCCATGGGGTCATTTGTGTGCCCCCACACCCACTAGGAGCACCACAAGGCTACTACTTGGAAAACAAGGGGCCACCCCCTTGTCCATCATATTTCGAGGAGTTTATTCCTCACAATGGCACTTCAGAATATTATTAGGCTTTTGGAGGCCCCCATGACATGTGCATATTATTATTTGGCCCCCTGAGAGGCTTATTTTTCCATTTATGAGCTAGTTTGGTGGGCTTGTCACCAATAGGGTTCTTTATTTGCACATAATTTTATCATTAGGGGCTAATGTAGGCTCATTGGCTAATTCGAACTCCTAAGAGGGGTATATATTGATGTTAGTTACATTCATTTGTATGATCACTTCACTTGGGATCTCTCTATCTTTAGAGAATTTCGCATTTCTTCTTGGAGGATTATTTTGGATAAATGGATGAATTTAGTGTGAGAATGTCTAAATATGCTCAAACAGAATGTTAAAATTTGGGTACTAGAGGACAAGTGGTTCCCTAAGGCTTTGATATTTGGCCTAGGGAAAAGTGTCCAAATGTATTTTTCCTTTTCTCCTAAAGTGACTTTATAAGTGGTAAAGTCAAATTTAATTTAAAACTGACTTTATAAGTGATAAAGTTACAAATTCTAATTTTAAAGTGACTTTATTAGAGTCAATGTGAAATTAGAAAGTGAAAAAGTGACTATGGAAATAAAAGGTTAAGTAGGTCTTTATTTAAGTGGGGTGAATTAACAATTAGAAAGTGAGATTTAAATGCACACTTATTCTCAGCCCTTGATCTAAAGCAAGGTTGCTGGGAAGCGTCCCCCTCCCAATCCCGCTCCCAAAACGTGCTCCGCTCGGGAGTCCAAGCTTGAAAAAACGCTCCTTGTTTTCTAGAGAGCGTTTCAGGGAGCACTCGGGAGTTGTCCCTTTAGATCTGCTTTTTTGCTGCCTTTCCAGCTGCTTTTTGCAGCTAGATCCTTCAGATTCTTCAGCTGGTGACCCTTCTAGATCTGCAATTCCTTTGATACTATGTAGAAATTTCTGAATCTTAATTCTTATGCAGAAATTATCTCTGTTAATTCGATTAAGCTTCTCCTACTTATACAAGTTATCAACTGAACAAATTCAACTTAACATCAAAGAAAAACACATAACAGATCTCTACCAATTTAGATCTAGAATAAGCACATGCACACATAGACAAAGTGACACAGTTATTTCTGGACAAATTGTCCATGGAAAAACCTAATGTGGGAAAACCGGTCTCTGGCTGCTAGAGGGCTCTATTATTAAGAATATTTCTGAATACACAACTCTGGGTTCCAAATCTGGAAAACCCTACAGAGAAAACTCTAGATCTGCAGCACTTGGCTGATCTAAGACCAACAATATTGACTGATCCACACCCTCAAATGGGATTTACAGAACTTAGCCAAATCTAGGCCTAGAAACCCCAGATCTGTCCTTGAAAGACACTGCGTCAGCCTCTGAAGGCCTCCAAATGCTCAGTGCTGTTACTGGAAGGGACTGCATTACCCCAGACTAGGTGACACAGTCATTACGCTGCCCCTAAGGGTCTCTGCGTAATCTCTGAAGGGCTTCTTGAAAATCACGCTGTCCTTGCTGTTGCTGTTGCGTTCCTCTGCGCTGTCCTTCCTGATCTCTTCTCTGCTTCTTGTGTATTCTAGACCCTAGGATCTGATCATCCCCTTGGTCTAAATTCCCCTCTTTGCAACTGAAACACTTGAGAATTCTTAGCAACCTCGCACTAGAGTCTCAGCTTAGCTTCAGTGCTTTGCCTTTGTGTGCCTTACAAATGACCCCAAGCCTTTCCTTTATACTTTTCTCGTTGATAAATCAACGACGAAGATTAAATCTTTAATCAATGGCTAAGATTAAAAGAAAGCTTGATCCGTGTGACTTAACACAATTTCATCACATGTTTAATTAAATTAACTTTAATTATTTTATTTTCCTAAGTTTTTAACTTAGGAAATACATTAAAATAATTAATTAATTTAATATCTCCTAAACCAGATGAAATTTCCCAAATCCATTTCTGGGTCTAGTAGATCAGGTGAACTCTAGTCCTTCCTCAAAATTTGGGACCTAGAGCACAACTGATGCTACCCAAAATACACAAAATCTCAACAGCAAGCTTCGACAAGTAGTGGTGGAGGCAAAGGCAAAGGCAAAGGTAAAGATAAGCAGGTGAACAAGGAGAAGGACTTTTCCAAAGTCAAGTGTTGGAATTGTCAGAAGTTGGGACACTATGCAGTTGTGTGTTTGGAGAAGAAGAAGAAGGGAAAGGACAAGACCATGGCAGCATCAACAGAGATAGAGGATTCTCGGAGAGCTTTGACTGAGAGTTTGGGTTCATAGCTTGTGAGTCCACTAGTGCAGGATCACCTACTACATAGGTTGAGAGGGAGTGTGCACTTCCCTCCACTAGCGGAGCATCTTTAGGTATTTGGTATGTTGACAGTGGGGCTTCCTGTCATATGACAGAGTCCGAGAGTACTTCTCGGAGCTTTCAGAGAGTGGCACTGATATAGAGGTAGTACTCCGAGACGACAACATTCTTAGAACAGTCAGTGTGCGGACGTTGACATTTGATAGGGAACCCAAACCTCCCTTGAAAGTGTCGGATGTTCTATATGTGCCAAGGATGAAGAAGGACCTTATATCTGTTTCAACTTTGGAGGACAGAGGGTATGAGGTGTTGTTCAGGAGAGGGCAGGTGCTTATATATCCTAGGGGCACTCTAGCTTCTTCAGCTAGAGTGATTGGTGTGCGCCATGCCAAAGTGTACAAGTTTTCATTCCAGCCACTTATGGTATTGAGCAGTAATACCGGCAGTAGAGCTAGCAGTTCAGAGCTGTGCGAGATTTGGCACCGCAGGATGGGGCACATGTATCATGGGTCCTTGAGGACATTGCGGGAGATCACCACAGGTGTGCCATATTTCAGTTCTGATCACCTAGATACATGTAAAGGATGTGCTATGGGAAGTTTGCCAAATCCCCTTTTCCCAGCAGTGACAACAGATCAACAGGGATTCTTGATTTGATTCATACCGATGTGAGCGATTAGATGTCTCATGTATCCTTGAGTGGATATGAGTATTATGTTTTATTCATTGATGATCACTCTAAGAAGACCTGAATTTGTTTCTTGAAGACCAAGAGTGAGGTCTTCAAGCGGTTTCAAGAGTTCAGAGCTCTTGTGGAGACTCAGACAGGTTGGAAGATCAAGGCCCTTAAGTCAGACAATAGAGGGGAGTATACCCTTGGTGAGTTTGTTGATTATTGTGTGGAGGCAGGCATCAGGAGGGAGTTCACAGTTCCTTACAACCCCCAGCAAAACAGGGTCATGGAGAGGAAGAACATATCCATCGTTGGGGCTGCTAAAGCCATGCTACATGATCAGGGGTTACCATTGTTTTTGTGGGCATAGGCCTGCAACACTACTGTGTACTTGCAGAACAGGAGTCCACATCATGCCTTGGGGCATGTGACTTTGGAGGAGGCTTTTTCCAGGAAAAAGCCTGTTGTTGGTCACTTCTATGTCTTTGGGTGCATTACATACTCCTATATTCCCAAGGAGAAGAGGACCAAGCTTGAGCCCACTGCAGAGAAGGGCATCTTTGTGGGTTATAGTGAGACCTTGAAATCCTTTCAGATTTATATTCCTGCGAGGAGAAAAGTTGGTGTCATGTGGGATGTGAAGTTCGAGGAGGATGGGGCTTTCAAGAGGTCATGGGAGTTAAGAGTATCTCGATTCACCAGACCCTCAGGAGCAGTTGAGTCAGTGACAAGGATCCAGTGGACAGGGATTAAGAGATACATCGATTACAGTATCAGGTCCGTCAGTGAGCAGTGGCTCTCAGAGTTAGATGGGTGGTTCTTCGAGCAGCATGCGGAGTAGTTCGCAAAGCAGTTCACAGGGTAGCCCATTGATGGACAGTTCACACGGTACTTCAGCATCTACATGCACAGGTTCAGGCAGGAGGTCAGTTGGCAAGCCTTCAGGATTTCAGGCTTCTGATGAGGATGAGGATTCTTTCACTTCGGTGGGAGAAGTGTGCTCAGGGAAGGGAAGCCCAAGTGGCTTCAGGACACCTTGAGAGAGGCCACATCTGTTGCTGGGCTGAAGAGACAGGTTAGAGAGAGCAAACCACCTGAGCAGTTCTGTAGCTATATTGCATTAGTTGCTAGCATCGTTGAGTTCGAGCCTTCTGGCTATGAGGAGGCTGCTAGCTAGCAGGTTTGGAGAGAGGCCATGCAGGAGTATTCCTCTATCATGAAGAATGATGTTTGGGAGGTGCTGTTGAGGCCTGAAGGGAAATTAGTGGTTACTTCCAAATGAATTTACAAGATAAAGCATGCTACAGATGGCAACATCGAGAAGTTCAAGGCTCGATTTGTGGCTAGAGGGTTCTCCCAGGTAGAGGGAGTTGACTATGAGGACACCTTCGCTCTCGTGGCTCGATATACTTCCATTCGCTCCATTATATCGATAGCAGCAAAAATGGGTTGTAAGATCCCCCAGATGGATGTGAAGACCGCATTTCTCAATGGCTTCATACAAGAGGAGGTTTACATTGAGCAGCCACAGGGCTTTGAGGTGCATGGGAAGGAGTGCCATGTATGCAGACTGAAGAAGGCACTTTATGGCGTGAAGCAAGCTCCTAGAGCTTGGTACTCAAGGATTGATACGTACTTGCAGGAGTTGGGTTTCACAAAGAGTGATGCAGATCCGAACATATACTTTATTGTAGTAGGTGAAGAGCCTCTCATTTTGGTGTTGTATGTGGATGACTTGGTCATTTCAAATGTAGAGATACTCATAGAGGGCTGCAAGAGAGATCTTGTTTCAGAGTTCGAGATGAAGGACATGGGCTTGATGCATTACTTTTTGGGATTGGAGGTGTGGCAGGAGGAGGGGCATTTCTTTCTGGGATAGGGGAAGTATATTTTGGGCATTCTTAGCAGATTTCACATGGAGGATTGCAAACCCATGTCGACACCTATGATCACTAACTGGAAGAAGCTTCACGCTTCAGTTTCCGAGTTGGTGGATCCCACTTTGTATAGACAACTGATTGGTTCCTTGATGTATTTGGTCAACACTCGACTAGATATTTGTTTTGCAGTCAACACGATGAGCCAATTCATTTACGAGCCCAAGAGAGTGCACTGGGTTGCTGCAAAACACATACTTCGTTACTTGCAGGGGACAGTGGATTATGGTCTGGATTATAGACAAGGAGATGGACTGAGATTGGCAGGGTACACTAATTCTGATTGGGCAGGTTGTGCTTCTGATAGGAAGAGCACTTTAGGGTGTTGTTTTGGGTTGGGTTTGGCAGTTGTGTCGTAGTTCAGCAGGAAGCAACAGTCAGTTGTATTGAGTTCAGCGGAAGCAGAGTAAATGGCAGCCAATTTGGCTAGTTGTGAGGCCATATGGCTTCGCAAGATGTTGTTTGGATTATTTGGTCAAGCGTTGAGACCTTCAGTGATTTATTGTGATAATCAAAGTTGCATTAAACTCACGGAGAATCCAATATTTCATGACAGATCAAAGCATATCGGGATCAAATTGTTGGAAATGTTGTCATTGATGGCAAAGGAGGCAGCAGAGGCAGAGACATGCAAAGGACAGCAGCAGAAGCAAAGGAGAAGACAGGAGGTAAAATTTACAGGGAGCATGAGAAGAACAGAGGGAGAGTTTATTTACAGAGACAGGGCAGCAAAAAGAGAGGCAGAGATACAGTCAAGTAGCAGAGGCAGAGAATACAGAGGCAGAGATACAGTCGAGCAGCAGAGGCGGAGAATACAGCGGTAGAGATACAGTCGAGCAGCAGAGGTAGAGAATACAGAGGCAGAGATAAAACAATCGAGCAGCAGAGGCAGAGGCAGAGCCGTTAACAAACAATGAAATGACCAAGCAGAGACGGAACCCTGAGGGAAATGGAACCAAGAGTTTAGTAGTAAAAACCTAATGAAGTCGGGTATTAAACCTTGAGGTAGTGTTGAATTAACATATTAATGAAACAGGGTTTACATACTAAAAGCCGCTGAAGAAATAACTTTATATGTATAAACTTATATATTAAACGCAGAAGAAATAAGTTGAACAGAGATTATATGCATATGTAAATAACGAAGGCACGAAGCTTTTGTTGGAATGAAACCATGACTTTAAGCGGAACCCCGACCATGAACAGTAAAACCGGAGGGCCACAAAACCAGTGGGTTTGCGCGTCGATTGAAGTGGTAAGCTGTATTACCAAAATGAACGCGATATATGTCATTGAAGGACACGTGTCCTCAGGCGGTTTTGTAAAACAACTTTTTTCGCGTGATTTTGGAGAATTATGAAATGAGCATTTAAGTTGCGCGATATTGCGCGTTGTCCGTTGGATCATCGGAGTCGATGCAATACACTGTCAACCGTTGGATGCAAGAGGTGTGTTAATGGAGGTGGGCCTCGGGAACATGTGTATGTTAAAATATGTATTGGGTTTGATATTCAATGCAATATTGGATATATATTAAAGTTGAGTGCACATATAGAAATGGGTTATGTGCGGATTATTTATTTGTTGCAAGTTAATACATTATGATATGCCGAGGGTTAAAGCCATGGTCGAAGATTGACTTAGGCTTATATATATTTATGTTCAAAGGGTGCTGTCAACTGGGAACGTACTAAAAGTGCAGAGTTTATCAAACACATGTGGGCTCCATGGAATGGCTGTGTTAAAATGTCGCGTTGGGTTTAATTATAAGTTGATTGATGATTCAAATGAAATGATACAAAGGGTGCGGACCTATAGCAATTTATATAATGTGGATATGCTTGACTGACGAGGGTGAACAGTAGAGCGTGGGACCCGTGAACCACCAAATGATGTATGTGCTGCATTAATATATATATATATATATATAAACCTTGAGTGAATGCTATAAGCGCGGGTGTATGTAATTAAAAGAGCCGGAACCATTTGTAGCTTTAAGACTAAGGTTCGAATAAAGAACATGGCTAAGTCTATGCTGGGAGAGGAAACATTAAATGAACCACGGAAACCGAGAGGTTATATAAATATATATATACATTAGTGTTGGGTTTAAGTCTGAGCGAAAGACTTAATGCTATGTTGACAGACAATATTTTACATATAGTGTGGGACCCCCCCCTACATAAAATTCCAAGAATCATTACCCAAGCTGAAGGATACATTAAAGCGGAAGCGGAAGCTTATATATATGCAACGCGGTACATATGTTGCGCTTTATATACAAAGGTCCAAAGCATATACATTTATATGTAGTGCTCTATTGTTCGAGTTAATACAAACAAAGTCTTATATTGTGGGACCCTCATCAATCACATCGGAGAAAACTTGGCAGCAGAACATGTTAACAAAAAGTTGCGATTGCGATTGAATTCCGGACCCGATATGGTTTAAACGATGATTCATATATGTTTGAGGTCCGGTATCAAAGTAAACAGTGTTACATCGCATCGGAGCGATTCATCGCATCGACATATCGAAGTGAACAGTGATTGATTGCATCGGAGAAGAAGCAGGGCATCAGAACATATATATGGAAGTTGTGATTGCGATTAATCGCAATCGGAAGTAGTCGAGAGGTGATTGATCGCATCGGAGAAGGAGCAGAGCATCGGAACATATAAATGGAAGTTGCGATTGCGATCAATCGCAATCGGAAGTAGTCTAAAAGTGATACATCGCATCGGAAAGTTCGGCGAGTGGGCCTGTAAGGGCTTCTTATGTATTAAAATGATTTCTTATCATTATATCGCTGGAAGTTACTTAAGTTATATAACATAGCAGTGCATATATTTAAAAACGCCTTATTATTATCATTATGCCGAGAATTGATTTGCATGATATAAAAAGTGCAGTTACATACATACAGGAGTTACGCAACAGCAATAAACAGAAAGGCATACAGAGGAGAAAAAGGGACAAACACAGTCACAGAAAAGACAAGCGCAGTGAACCAAGAGGCTGAATGAGTGAGCTGGAGTTCTCATTGTGATTAAATGTAAATGGTTTAATTGATTTATATTGTTTGTGATGCATTGGCAAGTCTCCGGAAGAGAACAAATATCCCACTGTAATGTTAAAATTAGTACATACAGTTATATTTTTATGAGTGAGTTAAAAAAAAATGAGAAGGTAGTAGACTAAGAGGTATAGCTATCCATTTCGAATTCCTAGAGGAAAACAAACAGTCATCAGGAAATCTCTATAAGTAATATCACCTTGATATGCAAAGAGAGGTTAGAGAGAGTGAATATAGAGAATGCAGAGTATGGAAAACTGAGGCAGAGAAGATAAGGAAGAGAGGAGCAGAAAGAGATGCTACAGAAGAGCGCTGATATCTGAGGTAAATCAACAAACATTTCTTTTGAAAAATTGAGGAAGTTGGAGCTTCCCTATCAAGTTGAAGCTTGATAGTTGTCAGTTGTAGCTGACTGAGGTTGGAGCCTCCTGTAGGTTGGTGCCTGCAGAAAAATAGTGGTGAGAGGGAGTTGGAGCTTGCCTTTGCATCACAACAATAATAAGATGTGGTTTTCTCCCTTTATGGGTTTCCACTTATATCTGCTGTCTCTATGTGTGTTGCCTATGTGTTGAAATGATCTACCCAATCTGCTTAATGTTTGCTGCTCTCATAATAAGTTTGGTGTCACATTAATTTAATACTTGCTGCAACATATTAAGTTTGTTCACATATTAAAGTTAGTTATAAAATTAAGCTATAAATAAGTTGATGAAAAATTTAAAAAGCTTATGTATGTGTTAAACTGATTCACCCCCCCCCCGCCAATTTAAGGCCAAGCAATGACAAGACTCCCTATGAACTATGGCATGGTAAACCCGCTTCAATCAAGCACTTTAGAATCTTTGGAAGCAAGTGTTACATAAAGAATAATGATGAAAATCTTGGGAAATTTGATGCAAGAGCAGATGAAGGGATATTTCTAGGATATGCATCCAAAAGTAAACGGTACAGGTGCTACAACAAGACTCTTCGAAAAATTGTAGAAAGCATTGACGTGAGATTTGATGAAGAACTTCCAAACAATACAAGAGGTACAGACTGCAGCAGTCCTTCAGACAACCATGAAGAAGAAAACCAAGATGATGATGCAACAAGCCAGACAACAGAAGATGCTGAACTGAGCTCTAAAGCCCCCTCAAGATACATTTAGAAGAACCATCCTGAAGATCAGATCATTGGAGACAAGAGAGTAGGGGTCTAGACAAGAAGGCAGCGAACTGAACAGACAGAAGAGGTATACATAGCCATGCTATCACAAATAGAGCCAAAGAAGTTTGAAGAAGCCAGCAAGGACAAGTATTGGGTGAATGCTATGAATGAAGAATTGGACCAAATTGAGAAGAACAATACTTGGGAACTAGTTCCTAGACCCACTGAGAAAAATGTCATAGGCTCAAAATGGGTATTCAAAAATAAAATGAATGAGCAAGGACAGGTAATCAGGAATAAAGCCAGACTTGTCTGCAAAGGATATTCACAAATCGAAGGACTTGATTACGATGAAACATTTGCCCCTGTAGCCAGAATGGAAGCTATCAGAATGTTTCTAGCCTTTGCATGCTACCAAGACTTCAAGGAATATCAAATGGATGTGAAATCTGCATTTCTGAATGGAGATCTAGAAGAAGAAGTCTACATGGAACAACCAGAAGGCTTCTCATTAACAGACAAAGAAGACTATGTATGCAGACTAAAGAAGGCTCTATATGGACTAAAACAAGCTCCTCGTGCTTGGTACTCAAGGCTAGATAAATATTTGCAAAAACAAGGCTTTAAGAGAGGAGGAGTAGACAACAATCTATACATAAAAGCCCATGAAAATGAACTCCTGATTGTTGCAGTATATGTTGATGACATTATGTTTGGAAGCAACAGAGATGAGCTAGCAAAAGGGTTTGCTGAGGAGATGAAATCAGTGTTTGAGATGTCTATGATTGGAGAGCTCAGTTTCTATTTAGGACTTCAAATTTAGCAAAAGAACACAGGTACATTCATCTCATAGGAAAAATACTTAAAAGAAATGTTGAAAAAGTTCAAAATGGAAGACTGCAAACCTGTGTCAACTGCCATGATCACGGGATGCAAGCTATGTGCTGATGATGGATCAGCTGATATAGATCAAAGACTCTACAGATCCAAGATAGGAAGTCTGCTGTACCTGGCAGCATCAAGACCAAACATCACGCTAGCAGTAGGACTTGTGGCTAGATATCAAGCAACACCAAAGCAAAATCATCTTCTAGCAGTCAAAAAAATATTTAGATATCTACAAGGAACAGTACAGTTTGGGCTATGGTATCCCAAAGGAAAAAGCTTCACTTTGATAGCATACACAGATGCAGATTGGGCCAGCTGTGTGGATGACAGGAAAAGCACAAGTGGAGGTGCATTCTATCTAGGAGAAAGTCTGGTGGCATAGCTAAGCAAGAAACAAACATCTATTTCCCTATCTACAGCAGAAGCAGAATACATAGCAGCAGCAACATGCTGCACACAAGTCCTATGGATGAAGCAAACACTCCAAGACATGATGGTAAGCATTGATGAACCTATCTCTATCAAATGTGACAATACAAGTGCTATAAGCATATCAAAAAATCCTGTGCTTCATTCAAAAACTAAACATATCCCAATCAAGTATCATTTTCTCCGAGAACAAGTAGCTCAGAAGGTAGTGAAGGTGGAGTATGTGCCAACAAAAGAACAAACAACAGATATATTTACCAAACCTCTTGCAAGAGAACCATTTGAGTATTTGAGAGATAGACTAGGGGTAGTATCTGTAGATGCTACTCTCTGATATAAAGAGAATGCATCGTTTCAGGGGGAGAACAGAAACGAAAATATCATTCCAGGGGGAGGTCAGTTAGTAAGGAAAGCATGAAACAAGTCCTCAAGATCAGTGCAACATGGGCGAGAGTTAAAAGCACACTGAAAAATGAACAACCCCTTGCCATTGATGTCAAAGGGGGAGGAAGAGCAAGCAACAGAAGAAAGGGTCCTAAAAGGCAAACAGAGGAAGTGTATTGCCATCAATGCCAAAGGGGGAGACTGTTGGAAATATTGTCATTGATGGCAAAGGAGGTAGCAGAGGCAAAGACAGGCAAAGGACAACAGCAGAAGCAAAGGAGAAGACAACCGGTAAAATTTACAGGGAGCATGAGAAGAACAGAGGGAGAGTTTATTTACAGAGACAGGGCAGCAAAAAGAGAGGTAGAGATACAGTTGAGTAGCAGAGGCAGAGATACAGTCGAGCAGCAGAGGCAGAGATACAATCGAGCAGCAGAGGAAGAGAATACAAAGGTAGAGATACAGTCGAGCAGCAGAGGCAGAGAATATAGAGGCAGAGATAAAACAGTCGAGCAGCAGAGGCAGAGGTAGAGTCGTTAACAAACAGTGAAATGACCAAGCAAAGACGGAACCCTGAGGGAAATGGAACCAAGAGTTTAGCAGTAAAAACCTAATGAAGTCGGGTATTAAACCTTGAGGTAGAGTTGAATTAACATATTAATCAAATAGGGCTTACATACTAAAAGGCGCTGAAGAAATAACTTTATATGTATAAACTTATATATTAAATGCAGAAGAAATAAGTTGAACAGAGATTATATGCATATGTAAATAACGAAGGCGAGAATCTTTTGTTGGAATGGAACCATGAAATTTAGCGGAACCTCGACCATGAACAGTAAAACTGGA
Organism: Pinus albicaulis; assembly: GCA_034641835.2. Taxonomy (NCBI): domain Eukaryota; kingdom Viridiplantae; phylum Streptophyta; class Pinopsida; order Pinales; family Pinaceae; genus Pinus; species Pinus albicaulis. The sequence goes on from CM076581.1 coordinate 1,134,986,634, forward strand.
GGGCCACAAAACCAGTGGGTTCGCGCGTCGATTGGAGTGGTAAGCTGTATTACCAAAATGAACGCGATATATGTCATTGAAGGACACGTGTCCTCAGGCGGTTTTCTAAAACAACTTTTTTCGCGTGATTTTGGAGAATTATGAAACAAGCATTTAAGTTGCGTGATATTGCGTGTCGTCTGTTGGATCATCGGAGTCGATGCGATAAACTGTCAGCCGTTGGATGCAAGAGGTGTGTTAATGGAGGTGGGCCCCGGGAACGTGTATATGTTAAAATATGTATCGGGATTGATATTCATTGCAATATTGGATATATATTAAAGTTGAGTGCACATATAGAAATGGGTTATGTGCAGATTATTTATTTGTTGCAAGTTAATACATTATGATATGCCGAGGGTTAAAGCCATGGTTGAAGATTGACTTAGGCTTATATATATTTATGTTCAAAGGGTGCTGTCAGTTGGGAACGTACTAAAAGTGCAAAGTTTATCAAACACATGTGGGCTCCATGGAATGGCTTTGTGTTAAAATGTCGCGTTGGGTTTAATTATAAGTTGATTGATGATTCAAATAAAATGATACAAAGGGTGTGGACCTATAGCAATTTATATAATGTGGATATGCTTGACTGACGAGGGTGAACAGTAGAGCATGGGACCCGTGAACCACCAAATGATATATGTGTTGCATTAATATATATATATAAACCTCGAGTGAATGCTATAAGCGCGGGTGTATGTAATTAAAAGAGCCGGAACCATTTGTAGCTTTAAGACTAAGGTTCGAATAAAGAACATGGCTAAGTCTATGCTGGGAGCGGAAACATTAAACGAACCACAGAGCCCGAGAGGTTATATAAATATATATATACATTAGTGCTGGGTTTAAGTCTGAGCGAAAGACTTAATACTATGTTGACAGACAATATTTTACATATAGTGTGGGACCCCCCCCTACATAAAATTCCGAGAATCATTACCCAAGCTGGAGGATACATTAAAGCGGAAGCGGAAGCTTATATATATGCAGCGTGGTACATATGTTGCGCTTTATATACAAAGGTCCAAAGCATATACATTTATATGTAGCACTCTATTGTTCGAGTTAATACAAAAAAAGTCTTATATTGTGGGACCCTCATCAATCGCATCGGAGAAAACTTGGTAGCGGAACATGTTAACAAAAAGTTGCGATTGCGATTGAGTTCCGGACCCGATATGGTTTAAACGATGATTCATATATGTTTGAGGTCCGGTATCAAAGTAAACAGTGTTACATCGCATCGGCATATCGAACTGAACAGTGATTGATCGCATCGGAGAAGGAGCAGGGCATCGGAACATATATATGGAAGTTGCGATTGCGATTAATCGCAATCGGAAGTCGTTGAGAGGTGATTGATCGCATCGGAGGAGCAGAGCATTGGAACATATAAATGGAAGTTGCGATTGCGATCAATCGCAATCGGAAGTAGTCTAGAAGTGATACATTGCATCGGAAAGTTCGGCGAGTGGGCTCGTAAGGGCATCTTATGTATTAAAATGATCTCTTATCATTATATCGCCGGAAGTTACTTAAATTATATAACACAGCAGTGCATATATTTAAAAACGCCTTATTATTATTATTATGCCGAGAATTGATTTGCATGATATAAAAAGTGCAGTTACATACCTACAGGAGTTACGCAACAGCGATAAACAGAAAGGCATACAGAGGAGAAAAAGGGACAAACATAGTCACAGAAAAGACAAGCGCAGTGAACCAAGAGGCTGAATGAGTGAGCTGGAGTTCTCATTGTGATTAAATGTAAATGGTTTAATTGATTTATATTGTTTGTGATGCATTGGCAAGTCTCCGGAAGAGAAAAAATATCCCACTGTAATATTAAAATTAGTACATACAGTTATATTTTTATGAGTGAGTTAAAAAAAAATGAGAAGGCAGAAGACTAAGAGATATAGCTATCCATTTCGAATTCCTAGAGGAAAACAAACAGTCATCAGGAAATCTCTATAAGTAATATCACCTTGATATGCAAAGAGAGGTTAGAGAGAGTGAATATAGAGAATGCAGAGTATGGAAAATTGAGGCAGAGAAGATAAGGAAGAGAGGAGCAGAAAGAGATGCTACAGAATAGAGTTGATATCTGAGGTAAATCAGCAAACATTTCTTTTGAAAAATTGAGGAAGTTGGAGCTTCCCTATCAAGTTGAAGCTTGATAGTTGTCAGTTGTAGCTGACTGAGGTTGGAGCCTTCTGTAGGTTGGTGCCTGCAGAGAAACAATGGTGAGAGGGAGTTGGAGCTTGCCTTTGCATCACAACAATAATAAGATGTGGTTTTCTCCCTTTATGGGTTTCCACTTATATCTGCTGTCTCTATGTGTTGAAATGATCTACCCAATCTGCTTAATGTTTGCTGCTCTCATAATAAGTTTGGTGTCACATTAATTTAATACTTGTTGCAACATATTAAGTCTGTTTACATATTAAAGTTAGTTATAAAATTAAGCTGTAAATAAGTTGATGAAAAATTTAAAAAGCTTATGTATGTGTTAAACTGATTCACCCCCCCCCCCCTCTCAGTTTAATTAAGGATTCAACACAAATATCATTTCATCAGAGACTATATTCAAAAGGGAGCTATGAAGCTTGAGTATATTCCCACAGATGAGCAGGTAGCGGACATATTCACCAAAGCCTTACCACGGGGCAAGCATGTCTATTTTAGAGACAAGATGGGTGTGGTGAGGAACACTTTCCTCGGTAAGAGGGAGTGTTAAAATTTGGGTACCAGAGGACAAGTGGTTCTCTAAGGCTTTGATCTTTGGCCTAGGGAAAAGTGTCCAAATGTATTTTTCTTTTTCTCCTAAAGTGACTTTATAAGTGGTAAAGTCAAATCTAATTTAAAACTGACTTTATAAGTGATAAAGTTACAAAGTCTAATTTTAAAGTAACTTTATTAAAGTCAATGTGAAATTAGAAAGTGAAAAAGTGACTATGGAAATAAAAGGCTAAGTGGGTCTTTATTTAAGTGGGGTGAATTAAAAATTAGAAAGTGAGATTTAAATGCACACTTATTCTCAGCTCTTGATCTAAAGCTATCTCAGCCATTGGATTTAGGGATTCCCCAAAGTCACTTAGGGTTAGGTTAAAGGAGGAAAAGAAGAGAAAAGGTCATTCAGTCTTTCATGAGCAGATTGAGAGAAAGAGAGGAGAGCAAGGAAAATTTTTGAGCAGAGAGAAAGAAGGAGAGCAACACCTTGGCACATTTACAGAGGCATCATTTATTTCAGCAAATCCGTACAGCAAAACAGAGGCACAGTTTTCAAGGCAAGTGGCACAAAAATCGAGGAAGGGAGGATTGCATTTATTTCTACATTTCAGGCATGATTTGCGAGGTCCATACAACAACATTTCAGGCACAGTTTTCGAGGTCCGTACAACAACATTTATGGCACAAAAATCGAGCTCCGTACAACAAGGTTCAGGCATAGTTTTCGAGGCAGTCCGTACTGCTGTTTTTGGTACGCATTTCCAGAATCCATACAACTGTCTTTTGGCATAGAAATCAAGGAGGGCGTACAACTGTTCCGACACAAATTTCTATGCTGTCCGTACAACATTTAACGCTGTATTTTTCGTAGTAAAATTTATGTTTTGTATTGGCACGAATTTGAGGTGGAGGACAAGCACGAAATTCGAGATAAATAAAAATTTATGGTTGCTGGAATTTTCACTGTGTATTTCATTTCTTTGTAAAAGCATTATTCAAAAATAAAGAAGAGCTCTCGAACTGGTTCTCCCCAAGAGTTGTAGGGTGTTTTTCCAGGGTCACATTGACCAAAAGTCAGCGTGTTATTTTTCTATGTATAGCTGTTATAATTTCCTGTGTTTTATTAATGCATATTCCAGCACTGTGAAATTCCTGAATTTGTGTTTTTAGAAAATAATTTCATTTCCAGAATTTTGAATGTATGATTATGGGAATGGGAATCTATCTATATCGGAGTGATAAGTTGAAATTGAAAACCAGAGTGGGGTCTAAAATTTCTACACAGAAACCCTACTGCTAAATTTCTGATTTACTTCTCCTACTTAGACAAGTTATTAATCTGTAATATTCAGTATTAACATCGACGTAAATACTTTAACAGCCTACACATACAGATCTAAACTGAATAACATGCAAAATGACAAAGTGACACACAAGGATTTTCTGGACAACTGTCCCCAAAAAAACCCAATGCGAGAAAACTGGCCTTCTAGCTACTGAAGGTTTTTATTATTAAGCAGAATCTAAGTACAACAGATCTGGGCACCAAACTGGTTAACCCAACAGAGAAATAAAATACTGTAGCTATACCTCTGTTCTGGAGACAGAAAACTGGCTGATGCACACCCTTAAACGGGATTTACAGAACTCAGCCCTTTCTGGTCTGCAGAAACCCCAACGCTGCTCTGAAGCCCTCTGCGCCAGCCCTGATGGCCTGCGTCAGCCCCTGCACTGCTCAAGAAGGACTTGCATAACCCCAAAATGGGTTACACTGCCCCTGCTCTGCCTTGGCTGGCCAACGTCAATCCTCCTGGGACTGCGTCAGCCCTCCTGGCCTCCTGCTGCCTCTGCGCTGCCCCTACTAGACTCTAGGTTTCTCTGCGTAGTTGCTGCTACCCCTGCGCTGCTCTGGTATGCTGCTCCTCTGCCCTCGTTGTACTCTTGGCCCGAGATTACACCATCCCTCTCGCAAATATTGCCCCTCGCTGCAGCGAAAACACTTTAAAAATTCTTAGCAACCACGCCCTAGAATTCCAGCTTAGTCTCAATGCTCTGCCACTGTGTGTATCTTCTCCAATTGACCCCAAGTCCTCTTATACTTTTCTCGTTGAAACATCAACGACCGTGATCTAATCTTGAATTGACGGCTAAGATTAGAAGATGCTTGATCCACGTCACTTAAGTCATTCACATCACATGTTTAAATTAATTACCTTTAATCTCTTAATTTTCCTAAGTTAAACTTAGGGTCCTTAATTAAAAGGATTAATTAATTAATTATCTCTTAAAAAAAATGGGATTTCTTAAAACACTTTCTGTGTCTTGGAGATCTGATGTACTCTACTCCCTCCACAAAGTTTGGGAGCTAGAGCACATCAGATGCTACCCCAACACCCAAAATTTTAACACTCCCTCTAAGTGAGGAAGTGCTCTAGCAACAATACTTCACCCCGAAGTTCTGCACTGATCTCTGGTGTGGGTATCTGTGTTGATGCTTGGCTTGCTGCCCTTCATCACTAAGCTGCTGTTGCCATTTTGTACTGCTGCTCATGACGTTGCCACCACCACTGCTACATCCGTACTGCAACTTCCTCTCAATTTGCTGCATCCTGCTGCACTGCAACTCAATTGCTGAGAGTGAGCAACTGAAGAACTACTGCCCAATATTTGATAGACAAGTCAGTTGGGCTGCATCTTCATCACTGAAGCTCCATAGGCTGTTGCTCTGCGCTGTCCTCTTGAAAGCTACTGTGCTGCTGCAGCTCTGCACTGCATAAGCAGACCTCCTCTGCACTAAAGTCCCCTACGCCGTTACTGCGCTGCGCTGTCCTCCTGAAGCCTCTGCGCTGCTACAGCCATTGCACTGCGTACCCTACGATGCTGTTGTATATGCATTGCGCTGCTCCCTCATCAGTGTGTCAACTCTACCTTTGCTTCATCCGTGATCTTCTGCACCCACTGCTCCACTTGTCCTGCTACTGTCTTAAGGCTTCCGCAGCACGGATGTGATCCAAGAGTTGGGCTACTCAAGGATCCCGCCACTACTCTGTGGCTGCTCTACAGATCAAGATTGCCCCACTTTTATGATTCATGAGCACTCATGGCTACGTCATCATCGGAGCCATCGTCTGCCACAACAGCCTTGGAGCTAGAAGCTTCCTTGTTCATCTTTTTATTCGGAGGACAATTGCTGGCGAAATGTTCTAACTTGCCGCACTGGAAACACTTGATCTTCGACAAATCACGCTTCTTTCTCCCTTGCTGCTTCTTTGATGCTAAGGTTGCATCTTCCTCTTCTTCCTTCTTCACTTTGCTCGAAATGGTGTTGTGCTCGAAATGGTGTTGTACTGTCTTTTGGTCATCCGACGGATTTCCTCTTGTCGAAGGATAGCCCACATGTTGTCCCAGTTGGAAAGGTCTGCTCTGCCCAAGGGACTTTGGACAAAGGTTTCCTAGTCCTCTGTTACTGCATTGAGAGCAGTCCTCACCATGACATCGTCATCTACCTTGACCCCCATGCCAGTCAGTTGATCCCAGATCAATTGTAGTCTGGATAGAAAAGGGTCGATCTCCTCTCCCTTAGTCATCGTTAATAACCTCAGCTGGTTCTCCAGAAGCATCTTTCTCTGGACGAATCTTCCTTCATACAATGTGGTTAGGGCTACCCACATCTCATGAGTTGTTGCCTTCTCGGCTATGTATGGAACCACATGATCTTTGACCCCGTTCATAATGAAGCGCTTGGCATGTGTCACTGCTTCATTGTGCTTCTCCACGAGCTTCGCATCGGTCGATGTAGCCAAGACTTTCTCTACATGCTCCCTTATGTTGTATGCCTCAAGGATTACTAGGATTTTGGCTTTCTAGATTGCAAAGTTGGACAAGCCGTCCAACCTATCTTGATCACGCAGTCCACGTGGTGCCATCTGCTCAGAAGTTTGTCGGAACTGATCCTCCTCTCTATATAAGGGTCTGAGACCTAGGGTCCTTAGCGATAAAGGCACCCTCTGCTCCCTTTGACAATTGACTCCCTCTCTTGAAAGTCTGCCAAACAAAACGAATCAGCTCTATTTGATCCTCTGATCGATCTACAAATCTCTTTGGCAGGAAATTTTTGAGAAGCTGTTCTCCTCCCGCTCTTCGTCAACTTATCTTAGGCTAAATTCTGCACTGACAGAAATTTCACCCCACCAGCAACTGCTAAAGGTCTGTAGCTTCACCTTTCGCATCACGACACTCTGCACAACAATCAACCTCTAGACTGTGTCACCCTGGCTGGCCTCTTCATGAGTAGGCTGGCCCAGCACAGGCTGCTCCTACGTCCCTATGGGTGGCTCTACGCTGCCTTTGCGTCACCAAATAAGGATTGCGTCAGCCCTCTGTGTGGCTTTGCTGCCTCTGTGTCCCTCTGCTGCTGCGCTACCCTCTCTGGGTTATCTGTTGCTGCTACGACTTTCTGCAGCACAGATTCTTCGACCTTCTTGCTGGAGAGTCAACTAGATCTGCAATCGCTCTGATACCGTGTGAAAATTTCTGAATATGCTCAAACAAAAACCCTACTGTTAAATTTTTGATTTACTTCTCCTACTTAGATAAGTTATTAATCTGTAATATTCAGTATTAACATCGAAGTAAATACTTTAACAGCCTACACATACAGATCTAAATTGAATAACATGCACAATGACAAAGTGATACACAAGGATTTTCTGGACAATTGTCCCCGGAAAAACCCAATGCGGGAAAATCGATCTTCTGGCTGTTGGAGGGTTTTATTATTAAGAAGAATCTAAGTACAACAGATTTGGGCACCAAACTGGTTAACCGGACACAGAAATAAAATATTGCAGCCATACCTCTGTTCTGGAGATGGAAAACTGACTGTTTCACACCCTCAAACGGGATTTACAAAACTCAGCACTTTCTGGCCTACAGAAACCCCAGCGCTGCTCTGAACCCCTCTGCGTCAGCCCTAATGACCTGCGTCAACCCCTGTGCTACTCAGGAAGGGCCTGTGTCACCCTAGACTGGGTTACGTTGCCCCTGCGCTGCCTTGGCTGGCCAACGTCAGTCCTCCTGGCACTACGTTAGCCCTCCTGGCCTCCTGTTGCCTCTGCGCTACCCCTGTTGGACTCTAGGCTACTCTGCGTCGCTGTTGCTTCCCCTGCGTTGCTTTGGTCTTTTGCTCCTCTGCCCTCGTTGTACTCTTGGCCCGGGATTACACCATCCCTCTCGCCAATACTGCCCCTCGCTGCAGCTGAAACACTTTGTAATATTCTCTTTTTTGGTGTCACCTATGACAGGGCTAGGATGGACTTCCAGAGTTAGGAGTAGACAAGTCACAGGTACAGGTTGGTGTCATCAGCGGGCCCAGGGGCTTTTTGGAGGAGTTTTAAGGAGTTTCTATGTGGTCGGGTGGCATTCGCTTGATGTATTCCATCATTCGAGCAACTTGCCTTTCGTTCTAGTGCATTCCGACAACTTTTGGAAAACTGAGTTATTTTTGGGCTTAACCCAGTTAATTATGTTCAAGGTGGCATTCCGGGAGGAATTCATGATAGAACACCTTAGTGTAATAGCTCATTGGAACCGGGACGAGGATACCTACATGATGGGACAGTGGACAAGAGTTTCAACGACCGGAGGAGACATGGTAGTCGATTTACTCTTTTTTGCATTAAAAAGGAATATTTTAATAAGAGGGAAAAGTGCTCCATGAATAAAATAATAATAAAATAAGGCTCTAGAAGGCTCCAAGAGATCTATAAAAGAAATGGGGGAGGCCATTGAGGGATACCTTTGGAGCAGACCATTTTCTTGTGTGAGAGGTTTGAGAACTTGGTTCTCTACTTCATTGGTAACCTCGGGACTGAAACGCTTGGGTGATTTGTGTGTTGGACGAAAAGCCAACTCTCTTGAGGAGACTTCATTCAGAAGTTTCGCAGAGCTTTAGGGATTGGTGTGAGGATCATTTAGAGCTTCAACTTGTGCTTCATTATCTTCAGTGGGTTCAGTGACAGCTGTTGCCGGAGGGAGAGTACAGTAGTTCAGTTTTGGAGGCCAGCACAGTGTAGCAGTTCATCTTGGTGGCCAATTTTCCATCTCAGCCATTTTGAGTCAGATTCGCATGTAACCCCTATTTACCATTTATAATAAAATGCTGAGATTCTTCCTATTCAATGTGTAATGGATTGCAGTGCTCTATATGTTTTTATTTTTACATGGCAATCTTCTGTTAAGTAAATGTTGATTTTATAGCATTAAGTTATTTTCTGCAATATTAGTTAAAATATCCCATTTGGGATATTACACACTTCTGAAATTTATAGCAAACCACGTCCTAGAATTCCAGCTTAGTCTTAGTGCTCTGCCACTGTGTGTGTTCTCCAACTGACCCCAAGCCCTCTTCTTATACTTTTTTTGTTGAAACATCAACGAACGTGATTTAATCTTGTATCGAAGACTAAGATTAGAAGATGCTTGATCCACGTCACTTAAGTCATTCACATCACATGTTTAAATTAATTACCTTTAATCTTTTAATTTTCCTAAGTTAGACTTAGGGTCCTTAATTAAGAAGATTAATTAATTAATTATCTCCTAAACAAGATGGAATTTCTTAAAATGCTTTCTGGGTCTGGAGATGTCATGTACTCTAGTCCCTCCACAAAGTTTGGGAGCTAGAGCACATCCAATGCTACCCCAACACCCAAAATCTCAACATTTAGATGTATGGATTTGGGCCATTTTTATCTTGGAGCTTTGTTTTTTGCAAATGTGATGCTGGTTGGATATACCTTTTAACAATGTAAGTGAATTTTATTGATATATTCTTGTTGTTGCATATTGTTGAGCTTCACTATAATTAGGGCTAGTTGTTGCATCATTGGAATGTGGAATTGAGTGTCTATTTAGCTTGTTTAATGCATGGGCCATTGTTAAATGAATGAAATGTCCTATAGATTGTCTTGTCTCGATAAGCTTGCACCATTTGTATGAAGTGTAAATGCTTGAAGGTCACTTTTCTTCCTTTTCTCTTAACATTAGACGAAGTTGACTTTTCGAGCCTCCTTGATCAAGAAACCGAGTTCTCAATCATTATCATCCTTGACTCCATATCCCCAAGGGAAATAAGCACTATTCTCTCAAAAGGGTGATCATATTCCCCTTCTCTTTCACCTTTTTCCCTTTTTCGCCAGGTCTAGCCCTGATAGGTCACATAGGGCATTGATTTCCCGAGAATTCACCCATCGACAAAAATTTGATCTCTTGAAGGCTACTGCGTTAGTGGGTCCCCTCCCTCTCCTCCGAATTTGAGGAAATTTCAACTGTTGAATCTTAGGGAACTGCAAGCTCTAGCTTTACGACCAAGTTTTGCCTAGGCATCCCCAAGGCTAGACCCTAGTAGGATCAATTTGACCTTTTGAAGCAAAAATTTTTGTCTGATTTGTTCCCCTCACCTTATCTATTATAGGAACATCATTGGTTGCTATATTCCATCCACGAACTTGGGTTGGGTCCACTTGGTCCTGTGTGGTTCTGTTTCTTAACAAAGGCTAATCATCAAGGGCTATTTGGGAAACCAAGTTCATATAGGATTTTAGGGATCGGGAAGTACCTCTTCAAGTTGTGCCCTTCTCCCTTATCCTCATCGTTTCTCACTTGGAAGGCAAGTCCCTTGCTTAAAAAGCAAGCAAGCACCATTTCTTCACCTCCTTCTTCGGAAAGGGTTACTGGGATCACTTCATACTTATCCATTGACATACCCTTTATAAGTGGCTTCCCAAAAACATCGAAACTCCTCCCATCGGTGAAAGCCCGTAAAGAGCAGGGAATCTTAGACGCGGTGATAGTGGGCTAAGCCTCCACCATTGCCCTTAGTCTAGTAGTTGCCCTATTAGGAACACCTTTAGGTCCCCTTCTAGTTTGAGTGGTAACATTTCTGGCGCCATTTTCGGGGACACGAAAAGTATGTTTTGTTCCCCTTATGACATATTAACATATCATTATTGGCGACTCCAATGGAAGAACAAAGCCTTAGTTCTTAATTGAACTTTAAGGTCAACGCGTGTAGGGTGAAGCAAATATTTTACTAGGCATCTTCAAATTCACCTTGGTGACTCCTATGTATTTGTCATGTATATCTCAAATAGATTCTCCTTCTTTGCTAAATTTCCCGCTATGGACATTGCAAGCATCCCAAGGCACCCCAATCATGCCATAGGAACAATAGTACCTCGGGTACCCGTATTTGATGGTGACCCAAGTTTCGCAATTGACCATATGGAAAGATTTAATGCATATACTTCAAAGGAGAAGGTGGTCCACCAGGATGTCCTTATGTTGTTATTCTTTAGTTCCCTTTATGGTCATAACTCATGGTTGCAAAATCACGAACCGAGGATCATCTCATGTATTGAGAAGTTTGTTCATGCTTTCTTAGACATTTTCAAGTATGCGTCGCATTGAGCATTCAAGAGGAAGCCTTCATCGAGCATCACCAAGACCTTGAGAACCTAAGTGATAAATGGGAAAATGAGTCCTCCTTGGGCCCGTATGATGAAAAGAATGATTTTGAGAACACGTGTTGGAACGATGAGCCCATGGAAAGTGGAGTTGAGACTAACCTTACCTTTCTCAAAGATGCTATTTTCAATGAATCTCCTTTTGAGAACCTTGAGGAAGGTGATCCCATTAGCCCCTTTGAAGATGACATTGAAGATTACTTCCACATTGAAAAGGGTAAATGGGAAATTGTTAGTCAATTTGATTGCGCTCCCATTTATGACAATGATAGGGAAGATGAGGTTGAAAGTGTTATCCCCTCTCTCTCAGGTATTATTTATGATGACATATCCATCGACACCCTTGAGAAGAAGGATAATTATTTTCCCTGACATGAAAAGGATGATTTTGAGGACGAAAAAGCCGCTGAATATAATACTTCACCCTCCCCTTGTTCATCACCTCAAGTCTTCCATAAGTGATTCCCTCGCCC